>JALPQI010005494.1:0-53441 GCA_025490895.1 Thaumatotibia leucotreta
CTATGCAATCGAAAAGAATCTGGTAGGTGCAAGTTGCTGTTAAACACAAGATGTGCTAGGGCCACTGATTCACATCATTGGAGTAGGTGGAGTTATGAGAATATTTTAATATTTTGTATGGGATACTCCAAAGCTTATACTATGAAAAATACTATTGTAATTGTAATAAAATAAAATTGTTAAAAAGGTCCTAATTGTTTCATTTACTATAACTATAAAACATTAAGGTTGTTCGATTGCCATATATATTAAATTCGCATATTTTTATAATGTGGTAATACGTTACGGCTTGCTAAACCACAAGCAATTCTTTACGCTTAGCACATGTTCGGAGCGACAGTATGTCGCTGCGAGATAGATTTCCCGTCTTTTACTTACTTAAAGAGGGACGGATAGTCTATCTCGCAGCGACATATTGTCGCACCAATCATGTGCTAACCGTACTTATATGGAAATCAAACCACTTTAATGCGGGAATTACACTGAGCCGTGCACCTAAAGCAAAGTATGTTGCTTAGTAACGACGCATGATGCATTAGACGAACAACGACGAAGTGTAATTGTCACTTAATGCGAAAAGTTTGATTTATTATAAATCCATTATTCATCGATAAATGTAGGGGTTATTTTATAGTGTTAAATATTATTTGACATAAACCAATAAAAATACAAATCTAGGTACAGCATGCTTATAAAACCGTAAGAGTAGTTCCAAAATTTATGCCTCTCTTTTCGTTGTAAGCTTTATCACGTTGTGGTGCTGCTGGGGCATATACATACAGGATAGAAATACATAGTAATTGAGACTGATACATATTTTAGAGTAACGTAGGCATCAGGCTAGCATAATATCTTATGCGCAACACCAACACGCGCTCTTCTCACGGGCTACTAGTCCCTTATTGATTGTATTGATAATATTGATTGTATTGATAAAAAAGAGACGGGTAGCCCTATGAAGGCCGCGAGCTACTGTCAATCACCAGTTGTACTAGGACCGCATACACAGTTTTAAAACCATAGACATAAGCGTTATGCGAAGCATTTGACGATTCTAGTTCACCTACTCGCCGCCAATTTGATTATTCTATTGGTCGCTAGATGTCTTTAGTAAAATAAAAATTAATATTTAAGCTATTTATTGCTATGATTATCGGGCATTTCAATTCTAATTTCGACCATTTTAATATACATACGTACGTGTAGCATTTAGACATCATTATTACTACTTGTATTGATTTTGCATTCTTTCGTGTAAATCACGATGTCATTATTAACTCAAAAAAATATTTAAGAATACAATTTGAGCTATTTCACAAAAACAAAACAATATATTATTAAAGGTTAGCGTAATTTATTAACGAATTCACCTTATCATATAAAAATACGGACACCCTAGGGCTTGTAAACATTCTAAGAGTGACTGACGAAACTGACGTTGATTTTACACTTGTGATTAATATTTTTAAGAAACGCTATTCATAACTACTTGTATTTTATACACTACATACATTCCCCTGACACATGCCAGACACAAGTCGGCCATTTTATTGAAGAATAGTAGATGACATATATTGTCACTTAAATTTTAAAAGGACGTATTTTCTTCTTATGAAGATTATGATGCACATGAGTGACAATGACATTAACATAACATTTATAATGGCCATTGCGTTTCCACTTTGCTTAGTAAATAAACCTCTTTTTTACTCTATGATTACTACAAGTGCTACCTCCATGTAGCACTTGTAGAATCATTTGTTAGAGAAACAGAATTAAACCACACTTGTGTAATTGAGTTTTATACGTAAACTTGTAGACTTGTGAACTTGTAATGTACGAGAAATAGGCCCCTGGGCTAACAGACCAGTTTACTCTACATTCCTATTTACCCCCGTTATTCCTATTTACCCCTTTTTACAGTACCTGTATCGCAGCTACATACCTATTCACCATGACTTTTTCAGGAGTGGTTCCAATGGGACCACCATACTGGTCAAGGATAAAGATTAATGTGGTATAATAAGGATTATGTTACGGTCTGTTTTACAATACCCGGATAAATATATCTGTCAGATAAATCTAACACTCATGTTCCCAAGGCAAATAAAATAAAAGACTAGCTATTTGACAGAATATATTTTTTTCGGGGATGGTGAAACAGGTCCTTTAGTACCTACATATACATAGTGTTATTATTGTAAATGTGCACAATATGACGTATAAAATTTTAACAGCCAGTCTGGGGGTGCCATTATAATCAGACAATTGCAAAATATGTAAACTCGGTCTGAGTCTGTGTATGTATTCATTAGGGTGGGTCATTTTTCAAAAATTTCGAATTTCTGGAGGGCACAGCTACAAAACGGTGCCATTTGATGTTTGATTATCACTCTTATTGACGTGACAACGTCTTATAAATTGGTTTGCCGGGTGACACTTCAAGAAACTGCGTTACGCTCCGCTCACGTTATGCGCTCACAATGAGAGCGAGTGAGAGGCACGCGTCCCTTCCACTCGGGCATGGTTAGCCCGCCTAAGAGCGAGAGAGACAGACATAAAAACTGAAAGGCACGCGTCCCTTGTCGTTGTCACGTAAAACTTTCGCCCGTATACCGACTTTACAGGCAACCAATTTTTTTATTTTTATTGTATTTTTAATTTAAGCTTTGCTGCCTCCGGATTTGAGTAGAAATTTTCCTAAAATGTATGGGGCTTCAAAAAAAAGTTATTATTTTCGACCTTTTTTCGTCTCTTTTGGCTCCATAACTTTAAAAATGCTATTTCCAGGTAAACACAATACTCAAACATAGCTCATGTTGTAACAAAAAGTAAAAACATAGATATCAACAATGGTCAGTACAAAATCTACCTACTGAAGTTTCTATGAAATCTTTCAAATAGATCCGGAGGCGGAAACTTACTTTCGATGGCCAAATCATTTTGCACACTCTTTATCGACCTAATTACGGAACTATTTACGACTGTGCCCAGTAAACAACAAATACTTTTTTTTCTTCATACATAGTGACCTAACCTAGTACCTATTCATAGCAGACCTGCCACCACGAACACCGAAATTCGTAAATTTGGGAGATTTGTCTCTGTCACTCAAGCGAAGGCGTCATTAGTGACAAAAAAATATCCCCGAAATTTGTGGAACTCGTAGTGGCGGTAGGGTCGCTGCAATGAAAATGAATATTCTGTAAAACATTAACTATATACAATATACTAATAATTCCTTTATGGAAATAATGAAGGAATTAATGGTACTTATAAGTATGTAGTTTCGCCGTTTTTATATATTTGATAGTACAGTCCCATGACAAACAAACTGACTACATAACATAGGCAGACCAGGATGCTTAGCCAAGTTGCCAATCGCTAGCGCTTGGTAGCGTATCGTAGTTTTCCGTCTCTGTCACTCTTGCATATTAGTGCGACAAAGACAGTTAGCTGCCTTTCGCTTACGATTGACGTTTAAGCGCTAGCGATTGGCAACTTGGCTAAGCACCCAGGCCTGCTACCGCAAACACCGAAGTTCGTAAATTTCGGAGATTTGTCTCTGTCACTCCAACGAAGGCAACATTAGAGTGACAGAGAAAAATCCCAGATTTTTGTGAACTTTGGTGTTGCGGTAGACCCGACTCCTACCTTATATAGGCTTCATATTAAAATATAGGCAGGACGACTAGGCTCTCCGATTTGATTAGGTCGCGCTTACAAAGTGTCAAATGTTTGTAATTACTATGTCTCACAATAGTTTAGCATAATATTAATATGATTTAAGTAGCTACCTACTTAGATAATATTAATATGTTAAACTATTGTGAGACACATTGATAACTAAAATTTGACACCGCTACCGCGAACACCGAAATTCGTCAACTTCGGAGATTTATCTCTGTCACTCAAGCGAAGGCGTCATTAGAGTGACAGTAAATATCCCCGAAACTTGCGGGCTAGTAATCAATGTGCCTCACAACAATTTAACATATTTAAGTAGGTACTATTTAAATTGTTTTCAGCCAATTTGGAATTTGTATCCGATTGCTTACTGAATCTACTTTGATCCTCTGTCTACTTACCTAATAATACAAACTTAATCCACATTCATTTCATAATAGATATTGCCCGCAGCAAGGCTCCACCATTGTGTTTAACTAATTAGGTTCGAATGTAGGTACATACCTACTGCAATGTTCAATGTCATATTAGTCATATATGTTATGTACTTATTATACAATAGGGTGGATCGTTTTTTTTATTTTCGGATAATCATTAAATAATCTTTACGAATCGATAGTTACTATGTGGCTAGAGAATCAAAAAATATTATGACCATTTTTGGATATTTTATCATTTTGGACCCCATTTAGAGGCCCGAAGATCGGCCTTATTTTTGAGGTTTTTTTAAGAAAACTCAGATGAGCATGGATATTTTCTGTTTTACTTTTATGGATAGCCAAAATAAGATTGTTTTGCATACATTTTGGATTTGCGTGGTTTAATTATATGAACATTGTTAGCAGTATCTCCAAAAAATTATTTTCAACTTCGAGGCTCTTGCGGCAGTACTTCCCGAATGATTATCGGAAAAAAATATATTGTTGAAGATGTTACTTTTTAGACTTAGATTATTCTTATAGAGCCGCGTTTCAGAAATTCTTGAAAAAAAATTTTGGTTCATACATTAAAGTATGAAAAAAAAATTTTTTTTCGGATTTTTGGAAGCGCGGGCCAATAAAATGATGGTCGTAAAACTAACATTCTTTAACAATATATCTTTTTCCGGTAGTCATTTGGCAAGTATTGCCGCAAGAGCCTCAAAGTTGAAAACCAGTTTTTGCCGATACTGGTTATAATTTTCATTTAATTAAATTGTACAAATTCTAAATTTATGACAAATAATGTTATTATGTTTCTACACAAAAGTAAAACGGAAAATATCCACGAACTACTGACTTTTCTTAAAAAAACCTTAAAAATAGAGTCGATCTTTGGGCCTATAAACGAAGTACAAAATGAAAGTAAATCCAAAAATGATCATAATATTTTTTGTTTCTCTAGCCACGAAGTATCGATCCATAAAGATTATTTTATGAATTTCCAAAAATAAAAAAATCGATCCACCCTATTATACAAGTGGCTTTTTATTAACGGACAAATTTTAGAGGGTTAACTTTTACTCCATAGTAACAGACAATCGATTCAAGATAAACAAATCAGCCTATTCTAATATTTCAGGGTTTGTATGGAACATCAGATTTTTTTTCTCGAATCGTATGAAGAGGTTGGGCCACATTTTATACCATACGCATGCTTATTTTGTTGCAACTTGCATCATATTTTGTTGCAATTAAGTGGAGAAATGAAAACATTACCGTCAACTGCATTTTTTATAAGTACCTATAGATATAGATAAATAAAATACTAACTTTAAAATTATAAGTAACGTGAGACTCAAACATATTTAAATATTTAGCAAACGGGTTGCGCACGTAATTTAAGTCGATAATTGCTCAACATGTTTCGATGCGTATAAAGGATAAAGCCGAAAGTAGAATAATGATTCATGGTAGCCAGTTCTGCATTGAATATCAATTGTTTACTAACTTTCCAGTTTGTGGTTTAATAATACTATCCGAAACTACTTATACTAGTAAACTGCATAATACACATTATTAATATTATTATGTATTTATTTTAGCAAAAGTTACAACACAAACAATAATGTATGAATAATCATAATGATATGCAATCGAGTTTAACTCGGCACGCAGATTGGATGGGAATTGACGATATGTTAATGAATGGACAATACCGCTAACATTATCCATACATGACATACCAACCGCTTATTATATCACAATAGAGGACTAGTATCCTATAAATAGGGGGCTGTTGATACAGGCAAATCATTTGCCGTTATAGTATAACAGTGTGGTAGTCAAATGTTTAAAGTCAACATGTTTAGTACTTAGTGAATTAGTGCTCGATTTGATTGACGATGCTATCTTTTTCTATTTGTAAGATTGTTTGTAAGTGTTTATTAATGTGCAAAAAATCTGATAATATGGGTGTAGGTAAGTATTTTAGAAAAGATTATAATCATAAAAAATAAGTAAAATAGAACGTTGTTCCTCTATGTATTCCAGGGTGCAGGATACCTAAACTCCAGTAAGATGACAGGCTCATAAGTCGCCGATATATTATCATGGGATGTGTAGGTAAAGCTATGTGCTGGATTTTTAATATTTAGAAGCCGTAAGTATTGTGAAGTGCCTATATGATCATGATCCCGTAAATACCTGTGTTGTGTGACCTTAGTTTTGTGCGAGTGTGAAGTTGCCGCCTTAACTGCGGTAAGTTTATGTAACTTTATATTTAAACCTACAGGAAAGTGTTATGCTGGGTACAGTAAGTAGTATCAAAAAAAATAATCCCCTATTAGGCTTCTAGCATAAACTAAGTGAGAACGTTCCAAAATAAGCGACGAGAGAGAATGACGCTGCTAAAAATACGACCCACAAAAAATTAATTGGTGGATACCTAACTATTTTTGTCTTATAATCAAATATCTATGTTTGTAATATTACTAGTTTTAGTTTGAATACATTATTTTTTTAACTATCCGTCTATAAATTTAAATAATCATAATAATAATCTACACAACACTGCGCAGAAAGCGGTGTACACCTTTCTACACTCCTGAGCCGCCTACACCGGTGTTGCCCCTGGCTGTCTCTTGTGACGGCATTTACGGGGGCCCATCTAGTCGGCGGCAAGTCACCGCCTGCCTCGATAGCAAAGAGAAATCATTGTTATGGCAGGTGTCCGGACCTCTTTTCTATAGTTCCATCTCTGATCCATCCATCCTCCATCACCATAGCCCATTAGTCTTTTCCATTCCTTCTCAATAGTCTCTATACGCCTGCTGGGACCGGTTTACGGATATGTATTTGTGCCCGTGAATGGGTTGCACCAGCAGGTGTACAACACAGCAAATTTCTCCAAAGGGCCTCTACGTGTTGGATCTATATCCCCGCGCAAGCCTATCAAAAAACCGGGATTTGTAAGCCCGTGATCCTAAAGGTTCTACACAATATTAAGTAGGTACATATATGTTAAACTTTGATTAAAGCGCTAACCGGCAAGAGACTTCTTCATAATAATATAGTCATAATATTTTGGGTGCCTCCCGTTCTTTAAAGGAGGCCTTGAAACGAAATTGCAAAACTGGACCATTCTTGAAAAAAATGACTTATTAGATCAGTGACAATCAACTAAACCGAGAATATGCATTACCTATTAGGGCACATGCAAACACCAATGTTATAGCGGAATCATACTTAACTTTAGCGAACGTCCTCAGAGGTGCACTCAATACACAAAAGGTCCTATCTACCGGCCATTTCCAACCACCATACTCCCCTTTTCTATAGCTGGACGTCAATTCACTTAAGGGGAGTCGATCACGCCACCGCTTGCTACTAAAAGCTACTAAAAGCCCTCCATAAAAGCAATAATTAAATTGGTGTAACGCAATTTAGTAAGGCGATGCTCTGAAGGTAGCGTACTCCGGATGTGTGCACTGCAGCTAAATCGTAAATTAATACCTTTACTTTGATAGGCACGCTATTTGACTACAATTGCATGTCTGGTGCAAGTATGAGTAGATACCTACGTCACCTGGTACTTAATAGGTAAGTCAATTATATCTGGCGCCTCTTTTTGTTTACTTCCTTTTTGTGTGGGCGCGGGAGGTGACCCGAACGGATACCTATGTGCGACTCCCGTTTGGCGGCTAATGAGGCCTGCCTGCATACCAACTAAAGACCTCCATATAGCCCCATAGCTGGCATAGCGTTCTCGAGCACTCTACAAATACGACGAGGTGGACCTCGTCGTATTTGTGGCGGATTCGAGAATGCTCTCACACACATTCGTGACCCCACTAGCGACAGCTCCTTGACAAGGAGACCGTGGGTGCCGGCACCCAGCTTATCAGGTCTGTGGTTACCTACGCCGTCGTACACTCTTCGGCCGCAGAAGATAAGGCTAGCGGCAACGACAACACCGATACACTCCTCTTCCTCTGCAGTTCCACCGACGCTGTTATGGTGAAATGGCGCTAGAATTGCAGGCGGTAGGGAGAGTGGCGATGACAAAACCGACACCTCTCTTACCTTGTCCACACCACACGTCGTCTTTAGGCCAGCCGGTGGCCCAAAACTGGCTGGCCCAGGGTGCCTCTTCGTTTCACCGTGGGTGACCATTCCACGGTTACTAAGCCCCGTCCGTCACCATGAAAGATGACCGCCCGCGGGGGATGTCTGGCGCCTAACCTAACATAGGTTAGGTTAAAATAACCTTAGTACGAGTAGAGAAGAGATCAAAGGGGAAACGATTCAAAATTCTTATCGAACGCCCCTCTATTAGAAATAAACAGTTATTCCAATGAAAAATAAAACAATCAAAATGGATATTACTTACTTAGACCTATTCCTCACAATTACCTATAGATAGATATTTAAGTTGTATCCGGATCGGAGTACGTAACTACATACTCAATGTGTAGGTATGTAATTATCAAGATTCTGGGATCACATATTTTGTTCTCTGTAACTATAACTTCATAAGTAGGTATAAGTACCTTACTATAGGGTCGCGTTTTATAAAGTTACATTTTACAATTCGCTGTTTGCCTCTCTAACGCACGCACCTATTGGCTAGAAAGAGAGGCCAACAGCAAAATTGTAACTTTATAAAACGCGACCCCGATATTACATATACCTACCTAGCTCTCTTTGTCGATATTGATTTTCACGAAAGCACCCGTTTGCTTTTGTTTGAATCAAGTTCAATGCGAGGCAACTCAAAAATTCAAGGATTAAAAAGCTTGTTCTGATCAAATTGTGGCAGGCCAACAACTAGTTCTACCTACCTAAATAATCTAGTTGCACCGGTTGTATTACAAATCAAAAAGCTATTTTATGAATTTCTCATCCTATTGATAAACCGGTAGTTTTTCCGACGTTTTTTCAAAGGGTACCTATACATATAGGTACTCACAGACTATTACAGACATACACTGACTTGAACAGGTAAGGCCGGTATATCGGATGCATGAGAATTGAAATAAAATAAAAAATATAATAAAATAGGTCGGAATAACATCATAACAGGTCTCAGAACAGATAAGCATCACTATGTTTCACCATGTGGAGTAGGTACCTAGATCAACAAATGGCTACATTAACATTTTGTCAGCATGAACAAGGTTAAGTCGTATTTTAGACGTATATGGTGTTTTGTTTATCGATATAAACAAAACACAGTTGATAGTGCGTTAACTATCGCGCTTGCCACATCTAGTCTAATGCGTGGTCTGCGGATACCAATTACAGCATTGCCACATTCCCTATGCACGTTCATTACTGTCATTTCTGATTCATTCTATTATAGACTTTATGCTTTGCACAGTAGTCTTACTTTTGATCGCATTAAGTGAAACTAGTTGAGGAAATGTCAGTACTCAATTATCTCAAACAAACATACTTAAATGTGCTCACACATGGCTCACTCAATATGTCATCTGAGTCATCTTAATAGATAATTCTTATGAAAAAATAAATGTTTACTGTAAATACAAGGTTAGATGCAGAATAACAAGAAATTATCTGTCATGGTTTCGTCAGTAACATCAGTTACACAGCTATTGCTGCCGCTTCCAAACGTATGCTTCCAATGTTTCTACAGTTCGATGTAAATTAATAAAAACAAAAAAAGAAGTATTACAGTGTAGTGAATTAAGTGTGAAGTTGAAAGTAACTTTATTTTGTTACAGAAACCGTTATTCAATGTCAAAACACTGCCGAGATGACGACTTTAAGTAACGTATTTAGTTACGATGATATGCAAAGTGTATGTGGAGAGTTCAAGCGATTAAAAGGTAAGTAAACGTGACTATGTTTAGATGTAATAAAATATTAGAATAGGATATAATATTTTATTCTAGGTAGACAATAATGGGTACCTACGTTTACTATGTAAACACTGTCCTAGATTGATAATTTTATTCTTGATTTAGGTTGATTGATTTACTTTCGAGTAATCAAGAATTATTTTATACATCTCATTAGGGATATATCCTTTTTATTAATATTAGTAATAAATATTTTTTACTATTTTTATTACTGGTATTATCTATCAATTAAGGTCATCTCAGCATTTTTGCCAATAATTAACAAGTGACGTCAAGTATGTGTATTTTAAATTTACTTTCTAATTAGAATATATAGATATACATATTTCTGGTTAGGTAATACTTCCTTTTTTCATGCTAAGTGCTATAATTGCCATGTGCACATTGTTATTTGTGTACCGGCTAACAGTTTTAGGGATATTGATAGGTATACCATTTAAAATTCAGAACCTTTATTTGCTGGTTATTTGGTGATACATACAAACAAATAATTACATTAGAAGGTTTGCTTTGTTTCTGACCTTACATCCTTTTTAGTTTAGTATTTTTCTTTCCAGTTGGATTTAAGTTTTATTATAATTAATAAACCTACTTAATACTTCTACCTTACCTTTAGAATATTATAACTTAAACTAAGTTAGTTCTAAGCTTGTTTTCTAGTCACATTCTGTAACTTATTGACATTGTATACATCTGTGTAAATATTATCAAAGTAATAACAACTATTATTATGCTAATTTCAGGCAGATGCTACCTAGACAATGCTGGTGCGGCATTATTTCCAGAAAGTCTACTCCACCATGTTAATGATGATTTGCTAAACAATTTGTACATGAATACACACACGGATAAGTATACTGCAGACTGTGTCGAACAAGTACGATGTATGGTGCTGAAGCATTTTAATACAGACCCGTCAGAATACACTTGTGTATTTACATCCGGTGCCACACAGTCTCTCAAACTAATAGGAGAATCTTTTCAATTTACTAATGATGATGGAAATGATGGATCTTTTGTATACCTCCAAGAAAATCACACTTCAGTCCTTGGACTCAGAGAAATAGCAAAGAGCAAAAATGCTGATGTGATACATATTTCACATGAAAGCTTTTTGGAATCTCTAGCCGCTTCAAAGAATAAAATCTGGAAAAAAACAAATATAAGTAATGGCAATACACTCTTGGCTTACCCGGCACAGACAAATTTTAACGGATTCAAATATTCCTTAGAGTGTATGGATGAGATAAAAAATGGCTGTCTGAATAGCTTTTTAAAGAAACAACTATGTACATTGAATAGTAATTGGTATGTGCTACTTGATGTAGCGTCATATGTTCCTACAAATAAGTTAGACTTGTCCAAGATACAGCCTGACTACTTGTGCCTATCTTTTTACAAAGTATTTGGCTATCCAACTGGATTAGGAGCCCTATTAATTAAGAATAGTAGTGCTAATGTTTTGAATGATAAACAGTACTTTGGTGGAGGTACGGTGGATATTGTCTTGAGTACCGAGGATTACCATATGAAAAGAACCCTTCTTCATGAAAGGTAATTTTTTTTAATTAATTATACTCTTTGGTTGGGCCTATTTCACCATACACATAATATACCTATTCAAATTGTTTACTTTGGACTTTGAAATCCATATTAGTGTTAGCAATTAAGTACCTACAAACTTATATCTACAGACTAACATAAACATAATGTAAAAGTTAAACTAAACCCAGCCTCCGCCTAGCTGCTAGTGACACTGCCTACGAAGCTGGAGGTTCCGGGTTCAAATCTCGGCGAGGGCATTATTTATGTATTTCTTTATCACAAAATAATGTTTGTTCCTTGGTCGTGTGGCTCGTGGCTGTCTATGTTTTTAATTACCTGTATATCTATCTATTACCTATATTTATCGTCGCTTGGTACCCAATACCCATATTATATTGAGCTTACCATGGGATTAGGTTGATTTATGTAAGATGTCTCAAGATATTTATTTATTTTATTTATCGGTATTGCCTTATGCCTGCTGCGAATAGGTACCGAAAAACGACGATTTCGAACATCACTCTTAGTCAATCCAGTGAAAGCTTGACTTGATAGATATGACAGAGAGAGATGTCAGACATTTACAATTTTTGATGTTGATGATGATGACGGCAGCTCTCCTGGCGCATGCAACTTTGCAAGAGAGTTAATGACTTCTCTTGTTGTACAAACAATATAGGAATACTCGTAGGTATTTAATCACGTTATCATGTTTTTACAGATTCGAAGATGGCACGGTGAACTTCTTATCTATTCTTGCCTTGAAACATTGTTTTGATGCTATGCACAGATTGATACCCAAAGTGATAAACGATGATCTGATGGATTCTATATCTTATCACACATTCTACTTAGCTAAAGATTTATATGAGCAACTAAAGAATCTCAAACATCCCAATGGTGCACCTGCTGCTGTTTTATATATGGATGGCGACTTTACTGATATTAAGAAACAAGGAGCTATTGTAACGTTTAATTTGTTGAGAGAAGACGGAACATACATTGGATATGCAGAGGTAAACAATTTCAAAACTTTTGTCTGCCATTGACTGCTACCTATATAATATATGACCATGGGCTATGGGCGCCAGCGACGATTACTGTAACCAGTTTCGTACGTAAAGTTGGCTTAATTAAACGCGATAGTTTGATTAAACGCGATCTTCAAAGCTTAGCTTCAAAAATTTAAAGATCATATACCTGCAGGCCTAGCCATTCTTCAATCGTATATTACGATAAGCGATACATCACGTAACCATAATGTTATATGGAAATGGTCACGTGACTTTTCGTTCATCATCAGATTCATCAGCCTATGATAGTCCACTGCTGAACGTAGGCCTTTCCTATTAACTATGCATATAGACGCATGAAGAGGTAAATGCCCATAATCGCCACGCTTGGCAAGCGGATTGGCGATATGATGACGCTGCTGCTGCCCATCATCAATCTTTTATCAAATAATGGTCAGTGACACTTCAATCGTCTTCAAAGTAGACTTTTACGGCACCCGCAGGAGGAGTTGGGGTGGTGACAAATGTATTCTTACTGCCGTCACCACAAGGCCACTTTTCGTTCAAATCTGTCATTCTCATACATTTATTACTTATAGCTTATCGTATAGGTACTATTAGCAATATGGCATCATGGTTAGGTCTGCAGATCTTGAATCATGTAGGTATGTACCTAAACAAGTAGGTACCTAAAGATGTTTTCCTTGTTTTGAATCTGTGGAGCAAAAAATGTGTGCTCGCAAGAAATCTTGTTTGTATCCGGTTCTTTAAAACTTATGAAACGTAAATACTCTCTGATTTTTTAATTAGCTTAGGTTTGAATAACCCTGCGTAATTTTTATCTATATTTTATTCTACCACTTTTTCAGCGTGGTATTTAAATAAAATTGCATATTTTCTAGTAGGTACTAACGGCCAAAGAGCTATGCTACAGACAGATAGACAGGACTAAAAAGTCCCTTAAAATTCCACGTGACATCCCTTGAATTATTAATCACGTGTGAATTATTAGAATAAACATGAAAATTATCAAAATTTTTCTAGTTTCAACACATGGCGGAACTTTTCAACATCAACGTGAGGACCGGATGTTTCTGCAACTCTGGCGCGTGCCAGCGACACCTAAAGGCATCCAACAAAGATCTGAAGGACATGTTCAAAGCAGGCCACAAATGTGGGGACCAGGTCGATTTACTCAACGGCAAACCGACGGGCGCAATTCGCGTGTCTTTTGCGTATTACAACACTTTTAATGACGTCGATACTCTAGTCCTCATGATCTGCCGGTGCTACCTGAAGAACAATTACAGAAAACCAAAGAGATTTTCCACTAATAATAATAATATCTTAAATATAAATAAAACTATATACGAAGAAGATTTTAAAGTTCCTATTGAACTCTTCGAAACTATCGATGGCAACGATTCTCCTGAACTGGAATCGAAAGTGAAATTGATTGAAATGAATATATTTCCCGTGAAGTCTTGTGGTGCTTTCAAAATTCGAAGCAATTGGAAACTGGGGCCGAAGGGATTCGAATATGACAGAGAATGGATGGTTGTAAAAGATAATGGAGTTTGTTTGACTCAGAAACAGAATATGCTGATGTGCCTGATAAAACCGGTGATAGATTTAAAACGGAAATTATTGATATTGAATTTCAAAGGTAAATAACTAAATACGTAAGCATTTAAAATAATCAAATATGGCACTTATTCCCACGATATAGTGACGATTTTGGCCTAACGCCCAGTAGATATATTATGTTGACTGCTCACTATACTTAAAACAGATTTTTCAATCCCTGGTTAAAACTATCCTTCAGTTAAAATTATCAGTTCTTCTCTCAAGCAATGAACAAAAAAAGAAAGCCTTCATTTACATTGCTGATACCAAGTGATGACTGAAAAATCAGCCCTGTAGTGAATGCTCAGAGAAATGTACTTACCTACCTATTACTATGTTTTTGACCCAAGGTTTAGGGTTGTTACGAATGTATATCCTGCACTGATATATTACATTTACTTATGCTATAGTAGTGCACTAACCTCGCTAAGCCCTAGTTACTGAGTTATTTTGTAAAAAATCCATCATGTTTCAGGCAAAGATCCAATTTCGGTACCATTAACAGACACATCTGAAGGCAAGCTAAAAGATTTAAGAATATGCAGCTCAAAAGTTTGCACAGACATAGTCCAAGGCATAGACTGCGGCGATGAGGTCGCAGACTGGATATCTGAAGCTCTAGAAATCTCCTACTTGCGCTTAGTTAGACAGTCAAATGACAGAACAATCAAGAAGAAAGGCGAATCCCAAACAAACCTATTATCACTAAGCAATCAAGCTCAGTACCTTCTTATCAATAAAGCAACTGTGAGATGGCTGAAAGACAAAATAGATGACCCGTTTTTTACTGACGATATAGATCATTTGACTGATCGCTTTAGAGGAAATCTGATTATAGACATGGATGAGGAATTGGTTGAAAGAGAGTGGCAAAGGTTGATAATTGGGAAACAAGAGTTTAAGGTAAATAATTATGTTGTTACCAAATCAATATTTTGCCATCGCGTTCTTGCGCGGAGGCGAAACTTAAATCGCGATAATAGCGACCATTCATGACGATAGATGGCGGCAATTCAACTATGTAGGTGTAGCATAGTCTTAACATTTTTGTCAAGGCAAAATACCTTCACTTGTATGCATGGCGACACGCTATTGTAGATAAGATAGTATATTATAGGTTGCTCTATTCCATAGGCTTAGCACATGATAAGTGCGCCCGAGATAGACTTCCAGTCTTTTACTGACTATGTTGATAAAAGAGGGACGGATAGTCTATATTCGCCTCGAGATATTATCACTTTAATCATGTGCTAACCTCACTGATTGCTAAAGTAAATGGACATTATCACTTTCAAGTCTTTGACATTATCTTTTTCAAGCAGCGTGAGATAAAAAAACCTTAGTTGTATTCAGGTTTGTAACAACAATTAAGTATGATATATTTCACACACATCACATCATCAGCATAGTCCACTGCTGGACGTAGGCCTGCAATGCGTCTATACGCATTAGGAGGTAAATGCCCATAATCACCACGCTGAGCAAGCGGACTGGCGATCGCAGTAATGTGTGAAATGTAGCCGTGTGGTGACGGCAGTAAGAATACATTTGTCACCACCCCAACTCCTGCGGGTGTCGTAAGAGTCGACTAAGGGATTGTTGTGGCACTGACCATTATTTGATAAAAGATTGATGATGGGCAGCAGCGTCATGATATATTTAGGAATTTGACCGTGTTTTTATATTAAAATTTGCTTAGTTTATAAAATTAACACCAACACCCATTTTTTTTTATTTGGTGTTTAATTGTTGTTGCAAACCTTTATTTTAAGGTTTTTTAATCTTACGCTAGTGATTGGGTGCCCTACAAGTCAAAAAGCTCAGACCCAATTTATATTGCTTTGCTATATACCATGTATCTTCATTTCAGGTGGAAGGCCAATGTAACCGCTGCCAAATGGTCTGTATAGACCAGTCTACAGGAGAAAAAACCGTTGAACCCCTTAGGACGATTTCTGAACAATTTGGAGGCAAACTGCGTTTTGGCATCTATTTGACTTACATTGGCGCGACTGATGACACCAATGATAATGTTTTGAAAACAAGCTCACCCGTCATACCTGTAATCAGTGATGATGACATTAGTAGGTGAAATTAATAGAATTATCATGTAAATTAAAGTTAGAAACACCAGTTTTGTAATTAGACTTACTTTAATTATGATTCACTGTAAATTGTATTTTTTATGAATACGAGATATGTATATATTTTTATATTGAGATATTTACCTCAGTGTGTCCAAGTTATATTATATCGTAACAAATTGTAAAAGTAAAAATTACTGACATTCCATACAATAAATACCGAAGGGGAATTAATGGGTTAATTATGTTGGTTCGTTAATTTCAATTGAGGTGTTAAACATAGTATGTATGAAAACTATTTCCTCTTTCTATAACTACCTGCAAAAACAAAGATGTTTTTCATCACACTTGCTGTCTAAGCGCGCCATTGCTTGCGCGCGTAGCGGGAGTAATAGAAATGTCAGTACGTCATTTAATAATATTTTGTCTTAAAACTTATTTTTTGTCGGCAAGTGTGATGAAAAACATTGTATGCATCACGGTCGGTAAGCGGAATACTAACTCGAGTCATAAAAGCCCTCCGCCTAACGGCTTCTAACACTCTCGTTAGTGATTCCGTACTTACCTCCCTTGATGCACAATGTACTATTAACTTTGTTGTCTTCGTAGCATATTTCATACTTGGTAGAATTATGTTTGCTGTTTCTTCATTTACCTTTTAGTATTATGTGATCTTTTTTTGATGTTCAAATTGTACTGAACATCCATAAGTAGATTATTTGCACTTTCTTAAATCTCTGCTGTATCTACGTAGGCACAGTTGAGTTCATTAAAATGTGATTGTGCAATTGTGGACCTTATATGAATATAAGTAAAAAAAATACACTTATTTATGAATTCCAATGTAATAAGATTCTAGCTCCATTTCTCAAGGCTCAATGTTTCTCTAAAGAACAAAAGAGTACAAAATTATTGAAAATTTAATGAATTCGTCTTGAAATTTAAAAGCCAAAAATAATCTTATACCTGTACACAAACTGCCCAAAATAGAAATCATATTTTTTTACAACTAATAATTATTGTATGATATTAATTCAGTCATTAATTTGTTATTGTTTACAGGTTCAAACATCAATTATTAATAGGTATTTTGAATACTATCTTTTAACAAGTTTAGTTATTTAGAATCATCGTTTTTAGAATGTCACCCTCTTGTGCTGTTGGTTCTATACCTTGTATTTTATTGTCAACCTAATAAAGGTGAAAAAGGGTCAGTGGGACCTCACATCAGCAGCAAAGGGTTAACTGTGTTATTGAAATGAAAGACATTGTGATTTAAATAAATCTTGCCTTATTGTTAAGATGCATTTAAGACTAGATTGCTACAGGGATTTTTAAAGCTAAGTAAAATATGTACATTGTATATGTTATAATATATTTTATGATATTGCACAGTTGATTGGTTGTTGTCCTTTTATCTCCCTCGGTGCATTTCCATTTGTCACATCAGTCACTACTTTGGCAACTTCATTGTAATCAGGCAAAGCCATAGTTTGTAATTTTGAGTAAACCAATTTGTCATTTATTACTACCTCAAAACTACCTGAAAGAAACAGAAGCTTATTAAATCCAGGAGAAAAATAACTAGTAAGGACACAATATGTGTGGCCTATTTCACCATAATTACAATTGCGACAATTGTAAAATATCACTGTTACTAACATCACAGGCTTCTGTAGACTACAGCTACCGCTTACTGTCGGACGGTCTATCTGCTTGTTTGCTACCAACATAAAATTATTACTAATGTTTTTCATTAAATCTTGACATGAGGTTCGGCTTATGTTGGAATTTCGCTACAATTGTCGTGATTTTTGTGACAATTGTAATTTTCATCATCATCATCATCATCATCATCATCATCAGCCTATGATAGTCCACTGCTGGACATAGGCCTCTCTTATTAACTATGCGTATACACGCATTAGGAGGCAAATGCATTTTGTTTCGCATAAAAGTACCTATTTACTGCTGGTTTATTAAAGTTTCTGCACTACATTTGATGCTGGTGGCAAACAGACGCACGGCCCTTCTGATGGTAAGCGGTAACTGTAGCCTATAGACGCTCCCTATTGGAGAAACCGTAAATTTACAAGTAGGATTTGTCAAAGTGGTGAAATTGGGGCCTGATTTTAAAAAATCTACAAGTTGGTGTTGTTAACTTGTTAGTATAAATTTGTCTAAATTTAACATTGGAAAAATCCATGTGACACAAAATACACATGCATGAAGTAGATTGAGAATGACTGACAAAGACTGATGAAAATTGCAATAAAACAAAAGCCAAGTTGCTTGACTACAAAATAATTGAAATAGGTACTCTGTCCTACAGCTTGTCAGTAGAAAAAGGCGGCAAAATTAAAAAATGTTGGCGGGAAGAGTGGGTTGTTCATGGAAAATTTGAATTTGCCGCCTTTTCTAATAACAAGCAGCGGCCCTATCGCGATAAACGAAATTCGTTAATTTGGAGGATGTCTCTCTCACTCTAATGACGCCTTCGTTTGAATAACAGAGAAAAATCCTCAAAATTTACGGATTTCGTGTTTCGCGGTAGTAGGCCTGGTTGGACAGAATATAAATAAAGTTAATAAAGAGGTTAGGTTACATCATAAGGTTTTGTAACGCACAATTTATATATTTTGATATTGATATGTGATTGCAATAAATATACCTTGTCGTCCTCGTTTGCAGAACACTGTAGCGTTCGGAGTACTTTGTCGAATAGTCTGAGCGAGCGCTAAGCAATGTCCTCCATAATCGCAGACACCGCTAAAATATATCAATTCACATTATACCTACACATCAAATGAATAATATTATTAACAGACAATTTTACTGTGTAATTACAATTAAGTACCAATATTCTACATTCACTTTTACACTGGGAGAAGTTTCTTTCTTTGTCAGTTCTGTCATATTTTTATCATTCTGTAATAATGTAATAAAATTAATTATCTTAATGTAGCAAAATCAAAACAAACTCCATACGACAATGACATTGATTGTCAGACTGACTGTGACTGACTGACGAGTGACTGACAGCTGAGAATGAAATTCTATTTCGAGCACGTTCCGAATCAAGTAAAGGCGACTCGAAAATCGAACAAAACATTGTTTTCCGGAAATTAATCTGTATAAGGTCGGCCTTATACATCCGGAATCAGAATATGAATTAATACTCTTAGGCCGGCTGAATTCATAATTATGAATACTTACATTACTTACTCTGATTCTGGATGTGTAAGGCCGGCCTAAGAGCATTAATTCATATTCTGATTCCGGATGCATAAGGCCGGCCTTAGGCCGGCCATACACATCCAGAATCAGAATACGAATGAATGCTCTTAATTCATATAATGAATTCATAACTCACGGATTTGCATACAATTTAGCTGTTGACCACACACATTCTGATTTTTTCAGATTATGTATTTTTCAGATTGATCTGGCAAAGTTGATCTGACATGTGTTATGAATTCAGAATATGAAAAAATTCAGAACGCAAGTCTTTCCATACAATATCGAGGACCTACACACACATTCTGATTTCAGATTATGAATACATAGACAAAACGTCGTATTTTTTTTTTTTTTTTTTTTTTTTCCCCTCTGGCTTTACTCCTTGCTTGTTTCCACAGCAAGGTGAATTTGCCAATGTCAAAGTGATTGTTGTTTTCCTTTTCCGACGGACTTTCACACGTGAGGAGAACGAGTTTTTTTTTTTTTTTTTGGTGATAGGATAGTATTGGGATACCTAAAAACACACAATTTTATTTTGACTTCACAGACGAACACATGACACTTACAAAAGTTAAGCAAAAAAGCGGGAGCGGATGACAGCTTGTTAGTCGTGCCAACATGAAGGAAGGAATACGAAGATAAAGTTAGAATAAATAAATAGTTACATAGGTGATATAGATTAGAGTTTTATGTTATGAGCTTGAATAAATTTAATGAGAATTCTAGTCAGAGGGGGGTCCATAAAGCAGAGAAGCGAGCTGAAGCAAGTAGGTCGTGGGATATAGTCAGGCAATGCATCATACAGTGAAGAATTGTACTTTAGGCATGCAAAGAAGATATGGTCTAAATTACCTTCGTCGAGGCCACATTCACACAATGAGCTATCCCGGACCTTAATCTTTGCCAGAAATACCGGTGAACAAACATGGCCTAAACGCAAACGGCAGATGGTTGATGTGACCCACTTCGGAGACTTGCGGAATTTATAGAACCAAGGTTTGTGAGGGATCTGGGGTTGTATACTACCATAGTGCCGCCCAACTCGAATCCTGGAGGAGTCCCAGTACTCCTGCCATGCATAGAACAGGTCAGTTTGCGCGCGTGTTAGTATATCTGAGCTGTATATAACATTATGGATAACTGAGCCTGATGTGATAGCCTGTTTTGCCCAAGTATCAGCCATCTCATTACCAATGATGCCACAGTGGCTTGGCACCCAACCTAGGATCACAAGAATGTCCCTAGCTTCCATTTGGCGCAGGAGTGTTTTAATTTGTAGTATTAGCGGAAATTTACCTTTCATTCTGAACTGGTTGCCCGCGATGGCTTGTAAGCAACTTTTACTATCAGTAAAGATGATGACTTTTTTAATATTGTGAGAGTCTGCATACTTAATTGCTTCCAGGATTGCCACTGCTTCTCCAGTAAAAATTGAGGACGACGGAGGACATTTGATTGTCAGGGCTATTTTGTATTTTGGAATCCAGACTGCTGCTCCCACACAAGTTGCGGGGTCTACTTTTGAGGCGTCAGTAAACATTGGTAGGTAATCTGGCCATTTATTTAATAATTTATCAAATTTATTATTTGCACCTGGATCATTTTTGAAAATGCCAAAGTCTAATAATACTTTAGGGGAGTAAATAATGGTTTCAAAAGCTATTTCAAATAAGGGGTTAGTTCCTGAACTATATGTGATTGAATTGTTGTTATTTAATTTTGATAGGGTTGTTATAATTCTTGGGGGAGTTTTATGTGTCCAATATCGGTTTTCAGTGACCTCAGATTCAAGGGACCTTAACCGTGGAAGGAGCCTTTGATTGGACATTGAAACGGCTTTAGTCAAAAACCTGTCAGCAAGATATTGTCTACGCAGGTGGAGAGGGGCCTCCACACACTCAACCTGCATGGCATTTTTGGGAGAAGACTTCATGGCTCCTAATATAATGCGCAAACATTTAGCCTGTATAAGGTCTAATTTGCGTAAGTATTCCTTGTTGCATGGTTCCATTATAAAAGACCCATAATCCATATGACGGCGGATGGTGGCATTATATAGTAACTTTTGACAATAAGGGTGAGAACCCCACCACACACCTGATAATGCTCGAAGCATATTAATGCTCTTTTCACATTTTCCTATGATGTATTTATGATGTGAAGTGCCAGACATATTACAGTCCAGAATGACACCCAGAAATTTCACAGACTCCTTATTGGGAATGATATCTCCATCATAGTGTAAATCTGCAGTGGGCATGTTTCTTCTACGGCTGAATGTCACTACCGAGCTCTTTGATGGAGATAAAGTCAAGCCATGCTCATCAAACCAATCCTTCAGGTATCCTAAGGCTGTGTTCAGACTTGTTGTTGCTTTCTCCATTGACTTTGAGGAGGTATATAGTACCAAATCATCTGCATACTGCAGGATATTACAGAATGATAGGACTGTCTGCTCCAAATCAAAGGTGTAAATGCTATACAGCAACGGACTGAGAACCGAACCCTGAGGGAGACCTCTCCACAGTACACGGGGGGGATAGTAAGAAGTACCATCCCGGATTTTAATGGATCTACCCATGAGAAGGTTGGTGACAATTTGGACAATCTTCACAGGGATGCTCAGATTAAGCATTTTTGCTCTGAGCACCGGAAGAAGGACATTGTCGTAGGCTGCAGAGATGTCTAGGAAGTGTGATATATGTGGGTAGTTCATAATACGCTGTCATAAGTTTAGGGTAGATTCCGATCTTGTTGTCTCGATTAAACCAGCTAGCGGAAGGACGTGGTTTTATTAAGTCTACACCAAATAACCTAATACCTAAGTCTAGATTATTCAGTGGCGACGATTACGATCGAACTGCATTGCGTGTAATGTGTGGTGTTGTTTGTTCGCGGAAACTGTGAATATTCGGGAAATAAAATAAAAAAATAATTAGTAATGGCGGTCGGCAAGATGCCCGAGTTTAAACTTGAAACGGATAACTGGCGGCTTTATGTAGATAGATTGGAACAGTATTTCTTAGTGAACAAGGTGGTTTCAGAATTGCAAGTGCCGACATTAATAACCATTATGGGCGCGGAGTGCTATGAACTGTTGGTTAATTTGTGTACGCCGGCCAAACCTACAGATAAGTCGTTTACCGAGTTGACAACCTTACTGGAAAATCATTTGCAACCGAAACATAGTGAACTTGCTGAACGATATAAATTTAGACAAAGGAAACAGTCTAGTAGTGAAAGTGTCGCTATGTACGTGGCGGTACTTAAAAAAATGTCAAAGACTTGTGGTTTTGGTACATGGTTAGAGGAAAGTCTACGTGATCAGCTGGTGTGCGGGATGCGTAGCGAAACGACACGTCAGCGGCTGTTTACCGAGGAAGGGTTAGATTTTGGAAAAGCGTACAAGCTAGCCGTTAGTATGGAGGCCGCAGAGAGGGACGCGGCGGTCGTTGAAGGGCGTGTGAAGCAGTCGGACGGAAATAGAGCCGTAGACTGTCAGGCCGTGGCCAGAATCGCGTCGCGTCAGGCAAGAGGACCGTGGGCGAGCGACTCCAGGGCGCACGGGGCGGCAGGGGTGCGGGCCGGCCGATGGGCTTCTAACGGGGGCGGCCGCGCCGGGATACGTGGCGGCGGCGGAGCGGCGGCGCCGGCATCGGGCCGAGGAGCGAAGCAGTGTACAGTGTGCGGCGCGGGGCACGAGGCCTCGACGTGTCGTTACACACGTTACGTGTGCAAGGCCTGCAATCGACAGGGTCACCTTCGACGCATGTGTCCATACCTGGTGGACCAGCATTGCATGGAGGTGGTGCCGGAGGAGGCCTGCGTGGAGCACTACAGCGTAAACGAGGTGGTGGTGGGTCAGGACGTTCAGGAGACGGATTCGGACGTCGACAGTGATACCAGTTCCGAGGTAATTATAGACTGTTATCAGATTGCCCTTACCGATTGTAAACCAATTTTTATCGACATTGATGTACAGGGTAAGCCACTGAGCATGGAATGCGATACGGGTAGTGCCTTATCGTGTATAAGTTATAATCAATATCAACAATTATTTAGTGATTTAACTATCCGGAAGTGCAATTTAAAGTTAAGATATTACACTGGCGAGTTAGTGAGCCCCGCTGGGGTAATTAGACCCTTGGTCAAATATCGCAGTATAGTCAAGTACTTAGATTTATATGTAGTATATAACGGTAAATCATTGTTGCTAGGCCGGCAGTGGCTAGCTGAACTGCAAGTTCAGATACCGGTACTGCAGTATTGCAATGTAAACAATGTGACCGAAACTCATTTTAATGTTAATGATTTCAGCTCCCGCTACCGTGACGTGTTTGCGGATGGTTTGGGGCGGTTCACTGGCGGCCAGGTCAGCGTCCACCTGCGCGCGGACGCTCGGCCCGTGTTCCTGCGCGCGCGCCCGCTGGCGTACGCGCTGCGTGCGCCGGTGGAGCGCGCGCTGGACCAGCTGGTGCGCGACGGCGTGCTCACCCCCGTCGACCGCTCCGACTGGGCCACGCCTATTGTTCCCGTCATTAAGAAAGATGGTAGTATACGGATCTGCGCTGACTATAAATTGACATTAAATAGGGTGTTAGAAGTGGACCGGTATCCACTGCCCAGGGTTGAGGACCTGCTAGTACGTTTACATGGGGGGGGATCGTTTTAGTAAAATTGACCTGTCACAAGCGTACGCCCAATTCGAGTTGGACGAATCACGAAAATATACAGTGATTAATACCCATAAGGGTTTATTTAGGTACAATCGGTTGGTGTACGGCCTGTCGTCAAGCCCGGGCATATTTCAAAGATGTTTAGAACAGATGTTTGCCGATATGCCTCATGTGGGGGTGTTCCTTGATGACGTCATCATCACGGGAAAGGACACAAGTTCGCATATCGAAAACTTGAACAGAGTATTTGAACGGCTTCAAAAGTATGGTTTACGCGTTAGGAAGGATAAATGCGAGTTTTTTGCGGATTCGATAAATTATTTAGGTCACGTGATTAGTAAAGCTGGGGTACATACTTGTCCAGATAAGGTTAAGGCTATTGTTAAGACACCGGCGCCGCAAAACGTAACAGAGCTTAGAGCTTTTATCGGGTTAGTTATGTATTACGCTAAGTTTATAAGAAACATAAGCACCATTTTAGCGCCGCTGTACAACTTATTTAAAGCGGGAGTTAATTTTGTTTGGAGCGATAATTGTCGGATAGCTTTTGAGGCAGTTAAAAAAGCTATGGTTTCGAGCGAGGTTCTGGTGCATTATTCTAGCGAGCTACCGCTGGTATTGACAGCGGACGCGTCATCCGTGGGGGTGGGCTGCGTGTTGTCACACTTGACGCCAGAGGGTGAGCGTCCCGTGGCGTACGCCTCGCGTACTCTTACACCGACTGAGAGAGCGTACGCACAAATTGATAGGGAAGCTCTCGCGATTGTCTATGGTATTCGTAAATTTCACCAGTACCTATACGGGCGTAAGTTTACGCTACGCACGGATCACAAACCTCTGACGCACATATTTGGTGATAAAGTAGGTATTCCGGTCATGGCTGCGTCTCGACTCCAGCGGTGGGCCGTGTTGCTGTCCGGGTATGACTATACGATTGAGTACGTTCCGTCGGCTAAAAACTGCGCGGATGCGTTGTCGCGCCTACCTCAAGCGAAAGCCGGGGAAGAGGGGAACGAGGAAAAAACGTATTTAAATTTTGTGGAAGATTTTTTACCGGTAACCCGCGGCGATGTTAAGACAGCTACGTTAAAGGATAGAGTGTTGAGTAGGACGCTGTCGTACGTTCAATCAGGGTGGCCCGCGTCTTGTCCCGATGATGAAATGAAAGCTTATTTTGCGCGTCGTAATGAGCTATACGTAGATCGGGGATGCGTGATGTGGGGTTATCGCGTGGCAGTACCGTCTAGTTTGCAACCAGTTATTCTTAAGCAGTTACACGTAAGTCATATGGGCATAATCAAAACGAAATCTTTAGCTCGCAGCTATGTATGGTGGCCAAACATCGACGCGGACGTGGAGGCGGTATGCCGAGCGTGTGCGACGTGCGCGGCGGAGGCGCCGGCGCCGCCGAGAGCTCCTATTGCGCCCTGGCCGTACGTGGCACGACCGTGGACAAGGCTTCATGCCGATTTCCTATCGATACAAGGGAAGACTTTTTTTGTCGTTGTAGATTCCAGTACTAAATGGTTGGAAATTTCCGAAATGACGCGGACGAATTCAGCCGCAGTGATAAAAGAACTCCGACAAATATTCGCGCGTTTTGGAGTACCCGAGCAATTGGTGTCTGACCAAGGCCCACCGTTTACTAGTGCGGACCTGAAGGATTTCCTTGTTCAATGCGGGGTGCGGCAGTCTTTTTCGCCGGTGTATCACCCAGCTTCCAACGGGGCGGCTGAATCCGCGGTAAAGTTATGTAAGCGCGCTATTAAGAAGGCGTACAGGGACGGCGCGGATATCGATGCGGCTTTGCAGACTTATCTATTGGCGTATAGGAATAGTGTACACAGTACGACAGGAGAAACGCCGTCGATGTTGTTACAACGACGTTCTTTGCGCACCCGGCTAGACCTGCTACGCGGAGATTCCGACCTGCAGGAGCGCGTGCAGGCGGTACAATCTCGGCAGGTGGCTGCGGCAGGTGGAACACCGCGTTCTTTTGAACCGGGGGACGAAGTCTGGGCGCGGGCATACGGTGCGAGGGACAAGTGGGTCAAAGGAACCGTAGTAGGAACGGAAGGTTCTCGAACGTATACGCTGAATAGGGATAGTGGAGGTTCAATGGTTAGGCACGTAGATCAAGTTAGGCGCAGATCTCGTATGTCTACGGTGCCCTGTCCAGGACAGATAGCGGAGGCGGACGGGAGTGAGACCGAAGTCGTGGGTCCGGGTAGCCGGACAGAGGTGGAAGAAGGCTCGTCAGCGGTAGTAGAACGGGAAGATGACCCCAGAACGACAGATGAGAACCACGACCGTTTAAATCAGGCTCTTGTTCCACCGCTGTCGGCTACACCGGAAGTACGGCCGTCAGTGAATCTAAGGCCCTTACCGCATAGAATACGTAAACTTAATTTAGAAATAGATTAGGCTTAGATATAGTTGTACATACTCATGCCTTATTCATGAAGGTTCATCAAACCTATGTTAACATGTTATTGTTGTCCTTATCTGTCGCTACACATTAGCATTTGTTAAGAAGGGACAAAGGAAAAGGTAACTGTAACGGGTATGTAAAGTTTTGATGAACAAGGCGCAGAATGTTTCAGTTTTTTTAGAAATACAATAGGTAGTTGCATAATCATGTTACTTTTATACTAGTGCTATTAACACTATGTACCTACTGTACTTTTTACCTTTTTACCTAAATAAGGGTTGTTAGAAATAAGGGTGGAGGTGTGATATATGTGGGTAGTTCATAATACGCTGTCATAAGTTTAGGGTAGATTCCGATCTTGTTGTCTCGATTAAACCAGCTAGCGGAAGGACGTGGTTTTATTAAGTCTACACCAAATAACCTAATACCTAAGTCTAGATTATTCAGGAAGCATGCCAACAGATGTTCATTCTGTGATAGGGACAGTCTGATGTCTGTGGTTAATATATTTAGGTTATCCATTGTACTCCGCCCCTTGCGGAAACCGAATTGAGTATCAGCCAGAAGTCCCCTGTTCTCTACAAACCACTCCAATCTATTTTTAACTAGGTGTTCGAGAATCTTGCCCATTGTAGCAGAAAGCGCAATTGGTCGGTACGAACTAGCCAAATCTGGGTCTTTATGTGGTTTCAGTATTGGGATAATGACCTGGCTCCTCCAATCCTCTGGAATTTCCCCTGTATGAAAAGCATGATTTAAAATGTTGAGTAAGTATTCTTGCGAAGATGCGTTTAGCTTGGATAGGAAACAGTAGGGAATGCCATCTTCACCAGGTGTGGTATTTCGGAGTCCATCAAGTACCAACCTGAGTTCTGAGCAAGAAAACGGTCCTTCTAGAGGGCCTGGGGTTACAGACAGTAGTGGCGGTATTATGCAAGAGGCCTCAGGGACAGTTGGTGGAGCCAGCCTGTCGGCAAAGTCTGATAACCAGGGCGCATCTGAAGTTAGTATAGAGTCTGGCTTGGATGAGCCCCTAAATCTTTTAATCTTCTTCCATACTAGAGAGGGAGGGGTTCTAGGAGACAAGCTCTCACAGAACTCCTTCCAAACCCTTTTTTTAACCTTAGCCAGGAAACGTTTGGTATGAGCTGAAACTTTTTTAAAAGACAAGTAGTCATCCATGTTACCAGTTATGTTAAATTTATTTTCTGCCGAATTCCTTTTTTTAACTGCTGCAGTGCAGTCTGCATTCCACCAGGGAGGAGAAGGAATCTTGTTTCGGGCAGGTTTTTTTATAGGTATAAATTTATCAGCAGACTCCAAGATCAGGTTTTTAAAGTTTGGATAAGCCATACCGTCAGTAAATATGTCTGGGCACCGATTTTTTAATTCAGACTCGATGTATGACGCATATTTAGGCCAATCGGCTAACTGGGTTTTATGTTTCAGGAGGGGTTCAGGTGCAGGAGAGGGGACTACAGATGATGGTTTGGTGATAACAATGGGGAAGTGGTCACTACCAAATGACTGACGGAGAACTTGCCAAGACAGCAAGGAGGACATATTAGGTGAACAGATAGATAAGTCTAGGACTGATTGTGGATTTTGACCAGGGTAAACTCTGTGAGTAGGGGTTCCATCATTGATCACTACAACATTCATGTCGTCAAGTAAGTCGAGTAGGGATGATGAGAATGCATCTGAATGATATGAACCCCAGGAAATATTGTGGCAGTTGAAGTCACCCAATATAAGGAGAGGAGGTGGGACAGCAGAGAGGATAGTTGTTAGTTCGTTTATAAGGCCCTGGTCAGGGTGAGGAATGTAGATGGAGATGAAATTAATGCCCATAACCTTAGCAGCTACGGCATTAATTGCATCTGAGTGTGGCGGGAGGGTTATTTGGGAGAAGGGAAAGGAATGTTTTATCAACAAAGCGCATCCTGCTCGTCCGTCATTACGATCATCTCGGAGGCATGAGAAGCCCGGAATCCTAAAGAGGGCGCCGGGCCTCAACCATGTCTCCGAGATAGCCGCAACGGACACAGAATGTTTGTTGATTAATTGTATTATTTCGTTTTTTTTAGGAATAATACTTCGGCTATTCCATTGGAGAAAAGAAGCCAAAGAAGCCATTGGCGCTGAGACTTTCAACTAAGTGTATAAGGGTAGACGCAACGTTGTTCGGTAAGGAGTCAGACATTTTGGCAATGATATTGACTACTACTTTCATAAGTAGTTCTAGGAGGTTCTCATTAGGGGTAATTTTGTTTAGTAATTCGAATAGTGCGTGGCCGTTGGGCGTCTGGGAGCGTGGGGTTTGGGTGATGTTGTTATGGGCTCGTCTGTCGTATCCCGGGGAGAGTGGGGCTCTAGCCCGGGGAGCTTGGAAAGTGGTTTTTCGGTATGATGTATTGGGGGAGGATGGGTTGGAGGGGGGGTGATATGGAGACTGAGAGGCTCTAGAGAAATCTGGAGTGGGCTCAAACATTTCCTGGGCTACTACATCAGCATATGGTCTGCGGGCTGTTGTGAAGCGGGATGCAGCTTCTGCGTAGGAGACATTCTGCTCCGACATTGCCATTTTAATTGATTTCTGTCGCGCATATTCATTGTATTTTTTGTCGGTAGCAAAATGTCTGCCTGAGCAGAATATGCATGTTACATGCTCTGGGGCAACATTGCAGTCATCGCCGGGGTGTTTGGCTGCACATTTATAGCACCTTGCATCTGACCTGCACTGGGATTGGATATGGCCAAACCTAAGACACTTTCTGCACTGTATTATTGGAAGTTGGTATATTTCTACTGATAGTGAAGTGTAGTAGGCGAATATTTTTGATGGTAGCACCTGTCCTTCAAAGGTGACCGCCACGGATTGGGTTGGAACCCAAGCCGGAGAGCCATCCTCTTGACGTACTTTACGTTGGAGACGTCGAGCCTTTAGGATCTTACCTCTACCCTCTTTTAGATCTGTCCCGTTTACTAAGTCTTCCATAGACCAATCAGTTGGCACTCCTCGGACCAGCCCCATCCGTGAGACATGGTACGAGGGAATGTCAGCTGAGAATTTATTTTTATCTAACATCGGGTGTTTTAGGAAAGTGTTGGCATCTACCGCAGTATTGAATGTAACCGATACCCTATTTCGTCCTACCGATTTAATACCATCCTTCATCACATTCTTTACGTTTGCCTGACAAAGTAGCAGGCCTACGTTAATTGGTTTTAGTGAGGCGTTGGAAGGGGTAGAGTTATCAGCTCTTGATACGTGAACTATGAATGGGCCATCATCATCATTGTTGTATACACGGGACTTAGCTTCCGTTATCGGGTGTTTATACAAGTGTGGGTTACTTTCGATTTCCATTGTGTTATCACTATTAGTGGGAAGGTCAACTTTTACACTGCCGGATTGTGGGTTATACTCGACAGAGGTAACACCAATACATTTTCCATCATTTGTGCTGGGATTGGCTGTATTAGCATTGCCTGACTGGTTGTCATTAGTGTCTAGAATAATTTTTTTGGGGAAAGGTCCTAACTTGGACGGTGTCAGAATCAGATTTCTTTTGCGAGGTACATTATTAGTATTCTGACTATTCTGATCTATGCTTCTAACACCGTCCTCGTCAGGAGGTTTCTCCTTCTCATTTCCGTCCATTCCTGCCCTAAGAAACTATTGTTAATATATTAAACTTTCACCAAATAAGGATTTGTATTATTTCGGGAAGTAACCTCAAACTACAACTCACTCAACGCGCTACTCCTCCGAATCCGATTCGTTAAATTCGAGGGTGTCTCTCTCACTCTAATGACGACTTCGTTTGAGTAACAGAGAAAAATCGTCGAAATTTACAAATTTCGTGTTTCGCGGTAGTAGGCCTGGTTAGACAGAATATGAATAAAGTTACTAAAGAGGTTACGTTAGTTACATCATATGGTAATGTAACGCACAATTTATGGTTTATGTTGATATGTGTTTGCAATGAATACCTTGTCGTCCTCGTTTGCAGAACACTGTAGCGTTAGGAGTACTTTGTCGAATAGTCTGAGCGAGCGCTAAGCAATGTCCTCCATAATCGCAGACACCGCTGAAATATATCAATTCACATTATACCTACACATCAAAATAAATAATATTATTAACAGACAATTTTACTGTGTTATTACAATTAAGTACCAATATTCTACATTCACTTTTACACTGGGAGAAGTTTCTTTCTTTGTTAGTTCTGTCATATTTTTACTATTCTGTAATAATGTAATAAAAATAATTATCTTAATGTAGCAAAATCAAAACAAACTCCATACGACAATGACATTGATTGTCAGACTGACTGACTGACAGCTGAGAATGAAATTCTATTTCGAGCACGTTCCGAATCAAGTAAAGGCGACTCGAAAATCGAACAAAACATTCTTGTCCGAAAATTAATCTTGGATAACTTGACCTCAGTTGGAGGCCAGCCTTATACATCCGGAATCAGAATATGAATTAATACTCTTAGGCCGGCTGAATTCATAATTATGAATACTTACTCTGATTCCGGATGAGTAAGGCCGGCCTAAGAGTATTAATGAAGTATAAGGCCTTACACATCCAGAATCAGAATATGAATGAATGCTCTTAATTCATATTATGAATTCATAACTCACGGATTTGCATACAATTTAGCTGTTGACCACACACATTCTGATTTTTTCAGATTATGAATTTTTCAGATTGATCTGACAAAGTTGATCTGACATGTGTTATGAATTCAGAATATGAAACATTTCAGAACACACGTCTTTCCATACAATATCGAGGACCTACACACATATTCTGATTTCAGATTATGAATACATAGACAAAACGTCGTTCTGTATGTCTAATTGTGTATGATTAGGTTGTCCATGTCACGATCACGTATTTGTCTTCAAACTTTTTCGCAAGATAAATGTCAAGTGTCAATCTGAAATCTGAATGTTAATTATAAATTCTTACTCTGATTCCGGATGTATTAGGCTGGCCTTAAAGGGCTAAATTTAGAGCTGGTAAGTGGTAGCCCTGACTGAAACTGTCAATAGTGTCAATTCAATGTGACATTTCAAAAGTAAAACTGGGTTTGGGTGTGTTGTGTTTTTAACTTTATCTTTTACAAATTATCTGCTTCAACTTCAATGCAAGAGAAATACACTAAATTTGTAAACCGATTTTGTAAAATTATTATGAAACAAATCTAGTCTTTTATTAATTACATATCTTAAGTGCGGAATCATTATATTCTTTCAATATGGATTACGATTATCTTATAAAACTACTGTGCGTCGGCGATTCTGGAGTCGGAAAAACAAGTTTCCTGTATAAATATACCGACGGTGTTTTCCACACTCAATTCATCTCAACAGTTGGTATTGATTTTCGGGAAAAATCAGTGGTAAGTATGTTATTTACTTTAAAGAATATTAAGTAAAATATTTACCATTTATTAGATTAAAATTAAACTGGCTTAGAAAGTTTTGGTTAAATCATCTTGTTCTATCCCTTGAAGTGGCAAGTAGTAGAGAAGACACTAATTAAGTAATTTAGTTTACAATTTTAAAAAGTTATACCTCATTTCGACTTCCAATAATGAAGTATACCACTTAGGGCTTGTTTCACCATCCCCAAATAAATCTGTCCGATAAATGTTAGCTGGCTTTTTCTTTCATATGCTTGAAGAAAATGACAGTGATAGTTTTATCTGGCTTTTTAACACAATTCTAATTCTAGTATATGGAAATTTCAGATTTATCAACAGAATGGAAGGCAACACAGGATACATCTACAGTTGTGGGATACGGCTGGACAAGAAAGGTACTTTTTTGATAAATCACTATGGTAAAAGTAATTGTAATGTGATGTTGTTTATTAATACCTACTGTCTCATTATTCATATAGCATGGGTAAATTACTATGATTTTCTTTTCTTTGTCATTGTTGCAATAGAATTACATGTATCAATAATTGAATATCTTAAGAATCAGAATTACTTGAGCCAGCTTGACTAATGCAATACAGCCTAAAAATGAAACAATTTCTTACTGTTCTAACATTGTATTATTATTTTTTTTTTTCATTTGTGCTTTTCTACTTACAAAAAATCTGAACAGGATTGTTTTCCCGTTACAATTTTCTTTATGTGCAGATGGCTCCTAGCCTATTTAACCCTTTATAGGGCGTCAGTCTCAAAAGCGACCATCCTATAACACTGTCTTTTTGTATTTTATTCTTACACATAATTTTTTGTACTACATGATGGGGTTGAGGCTTGAATCCACAATTTTTTTGAGTCTTGCCCGTTAAAGGGTTAAGGTAATGTGAAGCAACGTTTTGTTTCTAAGTAAAAATGTATTTTGCTTATTTTTATTATAAGCATTTTCTTGCTATCTGGTGTGTATCATGTCGCATGTACTATTAAAATAATCATTATAACGTTTTAGGTAAGTTTGTTTTCATTTCATACTTATATTTCACAACATTGTGGTGATTTGTAAGCCTTGGATTATCATGATGGTTAGTCCTCCAATCTATATTTATAATAATTCATCCAGAACTTGTTAAAATACTTTGAAAATGGATGTTTCAGGTTCAGAAGTCTAACAACTGCTTTCTACCGTGATGCAATGGGTTTTCTGCTGTTGTTTGATTTGACCAATGAAGCTTCCTTTCTGGAAGTTAGGAATTGGATTGAGCAATTAAAGGTAACTGATTCTTCTACATATTATTGTTTATGAGAAAATAAATTAGTATACCTAATGTACCTACCTCATAGTAAAATGGAAAAGGGACTATGAACTGAACATGTATTAAACCACCAAAACATTCAGCCCCCTTATCCCGTTTAGTGTCAACAAAATGTATCTTCTGGTGTATTCGGCAACCCATGTATGACAACTCTGGTCTTCTGGCATTGCAGAAGTTCATAAGTTAATGGTAGGTTACTATGCTTTTTATTATAAATAAAACTGAGTCTGTTCCTGAGTTTTGAAAGTGGTGTAGGACAGGAAGGAAGTGGTGATATGACATACTTACGCATTATTTGACTACTGGTAGGTAAGACCCCCTCCTATCTTGCCTACCTCTTATGCTTATGACTCAGGTATGTATTTGGCCTGTAGTAAAGCAAAGTTGGAATTAACTACAGTCACTATCTGACGCATCAGAGCTATCATGGTGCTTAAAAATATCTGAACATGCACTCTTACAACATGACAATAGAAGCCTGCTAAGATATTTATTAGCACCTCAGGGTGACCATCAGCTATATTGGGCAGTCCCTTGCGGCCGCCATGGCAACTAAGTTTCGCAACCAGTGGTGATGAAGGATTTTTTTGTCTTTGTTGGCAACTAGTTGCCAAACAATACTTTCTTTTCTTTCTACGCAACTTGGTTGCGTACAAATATTTTCTGAGAAATACTAGTTACGACGGAAGAATGTGTTTTCTTGGTACCTATGCAACCACTGGTTTTTATAATGTGACATTCGAGTTGACAGTGTCATAATTCACAGTTTTATGTTCATGCTCTTCATAAGCATTACACAAATATTCACATAAATCTTTCACAACATTGTTACGAAACGGGACAATATAATCTGCTCTTAAAATAAATTTTAAAAAGGTAGTTGTCGAAATGAGTAACTGGAACATTGGGTCTCTGCGGCGTGCGTATGACGATCCTACCAAATGCCTGTACAATGACTGTGTAAACGAAGATTTTGTAGTCATTGTAGGCAAGAATACTGCTGGACTACAACCTATATTTGCCACCTAGATGCAGAATGTGTCGGTAACACTTAAAAGAGGAAAACTGGGAACATCTGCGAGAGGGTTCAGATAGCCTTCACGAGTTCAACCAAGAGTATGCTGAAGATATTGTGCACATTTTTATTTTTGCCTTCACCATGTCGGGACGGGAATGACTACAAAATCTTCGTTTACACAGTCATTGTACAGGCATTTGGTAGGATCGTCATACGCACGCCGCAGAGACCCAATGTTCCAGTTACTCATTTCGACAACTACCTTTTTAATATTTATTTTAAGAGCAGATTATATTGTCCCGTTTCGTAACAATGTTGTGAAAGATTTATGTGAATATTTGTGTAATGCTTATGAAGAGCATGAACATAAAACTGTGAATTATGACACTGTCAACTCGAATGTCACATTATAAAAACCAGTGGTTGCATAGGTACCAAGAAAACACATTCTTCCGTCGTAACTAGTATTTCTCAGAAAATATTTGTACGCAACCAAGTTGCGTAGAAAGAAAAGAAAGTATTGTTTGGCAACTAGTTGCCAACAAAGACAAAAAAATCCTTCATCACCACTGGTTGCGAAACTTAGTTGCCATGGCGGCCGGAAGGGGGCAGTCAGCTGCTCCAATATAGCTGATGGTCACTGTACATCAGTACATTATGAATTTGATGGCATATGATTCATATGGCGTGCTGCAATACATACTAAGATCACAGATTTTGAGACTCGTCGGCACTTAGAACGATGCCAAGCGCGACGAGCTGATGGCCCGACCACTTGCCGCAATATCATATAGTTACATACATGGCATTATTTGTGTATTTATTTATCACAAATATTTGTTCCTTGGTCATGGCTGTGTATGTATTTAAGTATCTATATGTATCTATTATATTATATTATATAAGGTCCTAATTTATTAGATGCAGATATTTTTACAGCTGATAGTACTCGGTCTCTGGAGTATATTAAACCGTGAAACATTATAGCTTTTATGATGTTTTTTTGGAGAAAACGGCAAAATTAATTTGCTACGTAAAAACACCCTGTTTATGTGATTATTCAATGAAAACTCATTGAACAGATTCTAGTACCTCTTTTACGTACCACACAACTGGAACTGGCCACTTCTCGTCGATAAATTAAATACTTAATTGTCAATGTCATGTTATTTTCCCTTGGATTGTGTCGTTTGATGACATGACAGACAGTGTTATTGTGACATGTGATAATGCACATGATGATTTTTTTTTTGACAAAATTATAATTCTTTTTTTTGTTAGGAAAATTAAATCAAAAAAATTACATGAAAATATTTCTTAATTTATATTGAAAGTTAATTATTTTAATGTAAAGTATCATGTGTTAAAATATCTGCAGCTAATAAATTAGGACCTTATATATATGTTCGCCTGGTACCCACATCACAAGCCTTAATTGAGCTTATCGTGGGACGGGGTCGATTTGTATAAGATGTCTCAAGATATTTATTTATTTTATTTTATTTATGGTGTGTAGACCCGATGGCCGTTGGGGCGGGAAGGTTCTTGGGTGGCGGCCACGTACCGGAAGGCGCAGCGTGGGTAAGCCCCCCACAAGGTGGACTGATGACCTGGTGAAGGTCGCAGGAGTCCGCTGGATGCGGGTGGCACATGACCGGTCATTGTGGCAATCTTTGGGGGAGGCCTATGTTCAGCAGTGGACGTCTTTCGGCTGACATGATGATGATGATGATGATGGTGTGCTTACATGTCTGCAGTGATCTCGTACATTTATCAATAAGATTGGCTATATCAGCCACATGCAAGCACACCAGAGATAACGGAGTCCACAGCAGTCACCGAGGCCGAATCGACCGTGGGAGTTATTATTAATATTGACCAACTATTTGATTCCAGACTCACAGCTTAAGTGATGACCCTGACATTGTGCTCTGTGGACACAAGTGCGACCTTCAGGAGAAACGTCTCGTCAACCAGAATCGGGCGCGGGAGTTCGCGAAGAACTACAACTTGCCTTACTTAGAGACCAGTGCAAAATCTGGCCAGAACATAGACCGGGCTATTGAGATATTACTAGACAAAGTCATGATTAGGTAAGTTTTGATGAAATCTCTGCACGCTCCATCATCTAGCGTTATTTGCCCCCAAATTAATGTAGTGGCGGCAATGGAGTATCATCGTGGTACATAACTATCCACCTTATTGACAAAAGTCTCGTAACTTAGCAAGCCGTTAAGTATTGTTTATCCCTTTTGCCTTTATAGACATATTGGTAAGATGGAAAGGGACAAACAATACTTAGCGACTTGTTAAGTTAGGAGACGTTTATGAATAAGGTGATTTATGTATATCTTAACACGTTCGACGCCGGTGACACAGCGTCTGTGATCAAAAAATTCTGACTCCTATGACAGTGACACACACGTGATCAAAACTACCGTACTCTAGTGCCACTAGCATAAATCAAGTTCTTACTCCTATGCCAGTTGCATCGAACATTTTTGACACAAGTTTTGTGTCGCCGGCATAGGAGAACAATCATTTCGGACACACATGCGTGTCACTGGCATAGGAGTTCTAATAAGAAAATTTCGATCGATGTAGTATTAGGATTTAGTGAAACAGTACCGGGGGCGAACGTGTTAATCGGCATAACTTTACCGCATGTTCGCCACACCCATGCTCAAAATATTCTGATACAACATGTAGGTACGCCGTGGCGTGAACCCAATAATTTTTGTCGCGAACCTTTTTTGTGTTTTACGGCAAGTCCGTCCGATTTCATCCCTACCTTCGCCCAGTGTAAAAAGTTGAAGTTACCGCATTAATTTTAGGGTAGGGTGTACAGAAAATAAATAAATAGTATGAAAACATGTACTTTGCTACGTGACAGTCTGCCCTAAATATAATATATGTAGGCAACTTCAACTTTTCGCACTTGGTGAAGATAGGTATCCTAGGTGAAAATAGTCTCTTATCTTCACCTAGGATGTTGGACGGTACATAAATATAAAATGAAACTTATTAAAATGTTAAGCGCACACCTCTGAAAAGACGGGACTTTAACTTTCATGACATTCCCTCTGTCTAGTAAAATAATACTGTTGTACAACAGTATCGCCCACACTGTTAACTGTCTATCGGTGACCCTTATGCTTTCAGGTCCACCAATGTACAGTGGATAATAATATCCTGTTTGTATGTAAATTCCTCATATTTTTCACTGCTCTTTCAGAATGGAGTCATCAGTAGAGTACGCGATGCTGTGTGCGTCAGGTCGGCGGCGTCAGTCGTTACAGAGACTGCAAGCCAAGCAGGACAGTAAGCCGTGCTCCTGTTAGGTTAGATTGGCAACCCACTACGACGTACGCGACCACAGATTATTTTTTTAAAGCTTTAAAGCGATCAGATAGCCAATTGTTCACTACACTGGAATGCAACTTTTTACAGTAGGCGAAGATATTTGGATCAATCACATGTTTTGGTTGCTATTCTGTAACGCCACCTAGGATACGCTCGGCTCTAATAATATGTATACGATTTTGATCCTTATGCCCTTGACATACGTTCCGAAATGTATACATATTATTAGATGTGACTGTACAAAAGTTGCATAGTTTGCTAGAAGAAGGTATCCTGCACGCTCTATTAACATTGTGTGTGTATCAGTGGGTGACCCACCCTGAACAGACCACGTAACTGCCAATTTTTTTTAATTTTGCACATTTGATTACTATTAAACTGTGATTTTAAGGGTGACCCAGGAGACCGTAACCATAGCAACAAAATACATAAAACGTTACGCCTCAGTGGGATCTCGTAATTTCGTATATTACATTGTTTGCCAAGCCAAAAGTGATAAAAATAACTGCTTACGCCTAAGATCATGCATTTGAATGCTAGTGCACAGACTGACGAAAGCAGTGAATAAAGATTTGTAATAAAATAATTATTATATGAAAATAATAATAACATGTACTCGTACAACCGACAACACAAGTTCACTGACCATTCACGATCAATGCAGAAACCAAAATGGACGAAATAACGGCACGCACAATGATACTTTGCAGGCTAAGTGCGAAAAATCCATGATCCATGATCAAAATAATGCGGAAAATCTGCGGAATTATTAGAGCGCTCGTACAGTCGTACACCTGTAAGTTCTTACGTAAGTTATAGGGATGGAGCTATACTAAGGAATGAGAGGTGAATATCACTATCTTATTCCTTAGTATAGCCCCGTCCCTATAAGACCCTTAGACCAATACGAGGAAATATGTGCGTGGCGTGTTAATGTGTCGTAGTGGGCTTTATTATCTGTGATTTCATACACTCCTAATACTTTACAATCATTTTCGAATTTATGTCCTAGAGTGCCAAAGACAAAAATAGTAGCAGAAAAAAAAAGATTAAGTTTAGTTTAGCCACTAGCAAAATTGGGACTAAATGCACACGAGACTGATTTTAATTTTACAGTAAGGCCAAGTTGGACCGAATTCTTGCATAGAAGATGTATGAAGTGTTTCAATTACCCCACTGTTTCACTTACCCAACTTTACAAAAGATCACTTTTCACAAACATACCTGTTACCTACAAAGATTTTGTTTATTTTTATGTATCGTATACATCGTAATTGGCGGGTTCTAGTAGTTATTCTTGTATTAAATATAGGTACATAATGACTAATCGTTGTCAACGTGCACTTTCTGTGGCAATAGCTATGGTTGACAGAAAAAGTATCAAATGTGAAAATGCTATTTTGCTCTATTACTCGTACTCTCGTTAACTTTATCCTATGTCATTAATTTTTGCCACATAATAGTAAATTAATATACAAGTATACCTATCTATTTCATGTGGAGTAAGATCAGTGTTATATAATGGATTTTTCAATTTGACGTGAACGTTTGACAGCCGAATCTGTTTAATACATTTCAGTCGTTTAATCAGTGTAATTTAAATAAGTGATTAAAATATGTGTATGTAATTAATTATTATAATTAAAATGACTATAATTTCTGAAATTTAAATAATTGATAAAATACATGTGTATTTTATTTTTCTGTCAACCATACCTTGCCACCAATACCGCACGTTGATAACGATCACTACTATTTATGTACTTGTATTAAATTATATACAAAGTTAAATATAAGTTTACACTTCAACCATATTACAACTGGTTAAGGTGCAAAATGTTAAACACATAGAGGACTGTATTATTTTCACCTCGCAGTTATTTTTAAGTGTTGAAAACTATATTCATAGATATTAGATTTACTTACCTATCTATTGTTATCCATTTTATGTATGTATTTTTCATACTTAGTTGAATAATTATATTGTGTTCACGTATTTCCAAGTGTCCAAACATATTAATGGTTAGGTACATAAATTACCGAAAGCAAGGAATGGTATTTGTAGTTCTAATGCGTGTTTGAAACCTCTGAGGATGTCGTAATTTGATTAATTGTAAACCTTGACTAAAGGTTGACCTTAAGAATGCTCCTTTGATACCACCACTGCAAAGGCAATTCCGAGATAAGTAATTTATAATCAGATCTGATTCAGTGATCTAGTCTATAATTGTAAATAGGCACCATAAGTATTATTAAAATGAAGGTTCTACGCAAATAGCATGTCTAGTCATCTTAGCGACATTTTGAGTCACGGTTTAAATGTTGCTGATCACTTTTACCGTACATAGATGTTTTTAAATGTGAAACCAACGACATATGTAAATAATTTCTATTTTATAGATGCGGTAAAAATTATTCATACTTTAGAGGCAATTACTCTCGGTCGTTCTCCTAATGCGGTCGCCGAATCAAAATTGCGAGGTTGCCAGGCAACCGACATCGGCAGTATTTGCTTACGGCGATTTACCAAGTGTAATTGCCGCTTTATTCTTTCCGTGCGTGTACCCTTTAAATTGTATTTACTGTGGTCAATAGTAAACAGTTGTTTTAAGTTGTATTTACCATATGGAATTGTCAAAAAGAAACAAACTGTTTACCTAATATAAAAACTCTAATTTTAGTAATGTTCACAAAGAGACGAGAACTAATTTCTCTGTCTGTTATTAGCAGAGATCGGAATAATGTGCGTCATTGTTCGCAATAATATGGACATGACTCTAAAGTTGATTGAATAATTAATAATTTAATCATTCTCAAAAAAATACCTATTTGACACCGGTAACTATGAAAACCTTTTCAAATAGCCACCTTAAAGCTTCAAAACCAAATTTTAAGAAATTATTCGTTTTATTATTAATTTAATCAACTTATGAGTCATGTCCATATTATTGCGAACAATGACGCACATTTTTCCGATCTCTGGTCATTAGACCATATCACCATATATTATGTTACGATGTCAGGGTTTCGCGTGAACGCATTGATATCTAGTCAAATTATTATATACTACTCTATTTTTAGTCGCACAAAATGTGTGATTTTATTTTATCAACTATTGCACGATATTGTTTTGTGTGCATAATATATGTATAAATATATTATAGTTAGAATTCATAAGTAAGAAAAAGATATCTTTGATCTCGTTTGTATTTTAAAGCTAGTTAGTATCATTATTCATTAATATTTTATCTAATTATAAATATATATTTACGACCAAATTATTCCAAATGTGACTGGCCTATGTACAGGCCCATAATTTAATTATACACACTAATATACCTAAATAACATATTTTAAGTACCTTATACTGTAGATTAGTAAGAAAAATATTTCATGTTAGGCACAGTATTTTTGCCGACAACTCTGATATACATAACGTTAGTTTGACATCTTTGATAAATGTATTATATGATTTTGAGCACGATACTTTTAACATGATGGGCATTTCTCCGAGCGTTTCAACCGCCGTGACCTTATGCCCCAAGGCAGTGAACTTCGTACTTAACATATTAATTGTATTCTAAAATATTATCGATATCATCAATAGTACCTAAGGTACTTTTATCCTTTATTATATTAGTATTTTAAGTAAAATTTTGTGAAAAATTGTCACTGTACAAAAAGTATTTTGACTGATCTCATTAAAGTATTTCTACAATTTTTTAAATATACTAAATTGTAATTAGTGCCAGTGGATATTGATATATCTATGTGTATGCTGTGTCAAATGAACAACTAGGTAGGATGAAATTATCTAAGATAAGTATAGATATCAAGTTTTGCGATATGTGGCTGTTGCTTATTGTACAGGTATTTTATAATCATTAATAATCAATATTGGAATGCACTTTAGTTTAGTTTGTTTTTTCTTATTTTACTGCCATGTTAAATTGTCTATAAGAACAGGATGCTTAGCCAAGTTGCCAATCGCTAACGCTTAGTAGCGTATCGCAGTTCTCCCTCTCTGTCAGTCTTTCATACTAGCGCGACAAAGACAGCTAGCTGCCTTTCGTTTACGATTGACGATTGAACGTTAGCGAATGGCAACTTGTCTACCCAGATGACTGTAGACATAGTACAAACACCAACACATTTACTTGACTACTGATGACCCTTATTACAATCTGTATAGAGTGCACAAGTGGTTACTACAGGGTGAGATCTGGTGGTGCAAGAGTGAACAGGGTACTAGGGACGGTCACGTAGAGCAACCTTCACTATGGAGACAACCAAGAAATGACGAAAAATCTCCTAACCTAGGGTATTCACTCTTGCTCCACAAATCCAAGTTAACTGTGTTGGTAATGATATCAGACAAGTTAAAACGTTCGCCTCCAGTACTGTTTCACTAAGCGCTAATACTATGCCGATCGAAATTATCTGATAGAACTATGCCATTGACACGCATGTGTGACTGAACAGATTGTACTCTTATGCCAGTGATACAGCACTTGTGTCAAAAACGTTCGTATTTCTATGGCACTGGCATAGGAGGAAGAACTTGATTTATGCTAGTGGCATAAGAATAAGGTTAATCTGATCACGTATGTGTGTCACTGGTATAGGGATCAGATTTTGTTGGTCACACACGCTGTGTCACCGGCATCGAACGTGTTAACAAATTACAGCATGAGTTGGTTGTATACTAATATACAAACGAAATCATAATACAGGGTGCATGGCTCATTCAAATCGGTTAGTATAGTTAAAATATTACACAACAAACACCTAATAAAATAAAAAAATACGTGAAAACAATGAATTCCATTCATTTTAGACATCATGTTTCATAGAGACATTTACTGCTTAAACACCTACACAATCGATATGTAATTGAAATTGTGTGAGTTTTTTTTTCTAAGCAGCCGGATTCGATTCCCGAGCTGGGTAGATACAGATTTTTTTTAATTTGTCAACGTAGTTTTTCTTATTATTAAAATCGATGACATGGTTCCTGAGAACAGATGTTCGTATGTCTTATAGCTATAGACTTTCCTACACTGACCGATTTGAATGAGCCATCTTGTATATCATGTCGTTAACGGTAAGCGTACCAAAGTCTGCAGAATAGAATTGAATTAGTAATTAGATATGTCAATTACACCCAGAGCTTGGGTGACCACAGCTACCATAGGGGAGCGTTTTCACAAACCGTTGTTGAAATCACCCTGTTATTTAATTCGGACAAGTTTGGGCTTGTTCTACTCAGGATCACGAGCTCTTTTGATTCTAATATGAGAAAAAAAATATCCCGAAATGTTTTTTTCATAGATGTTCAAAGGCGGTAGCGTAATGGAAGAAATAAAAACTGTATGAAAATTATGGGACATATTTTTTCGCCTAACGAAATCGAATGAGCTCGTGATTCTGAGTCGAATAAGCCTAAACTTGACCAAAATTAAAGAACAAGGTGATTTCAACAACGGTTTGTGAAAACACCCAGGGACGAGAATCGTGTGTCGTGTGAAATAGAGGTTTTGGACAATCAACTTCTATCGTGCGATTTGTAAATTGCTGTTTCCCGAAAAACCTTGATAACACTTAATAACGTACCTATTTTCTATTTGAAAAATAATTCATTCACATGACAGGTCAAAAAGTACCTAACTAAAGCTAGGTATAGTTTATTTCATTTTAATGGTACCTAACTCAGCAGAGATCGCTAAAAGTACGTAAGCATTTGTGTACTGAATTACCGTAATACTGACAATACCCATTTTATAATTTTGGCATATATTCGTATAGTAAAGTCCACTCGGGAAAGATCGGACTATTTTTCGGTGAGTTGAAAGGATGTCACAAAAAAAAAAACATAAATTTATTCTCACTAATTTTTACCTGCAGATGTGTGATGTACGTGAAAACAAACAAATCAAGCTTTCAATATAAATTTACTTGATGTGGCTCAACGGAATAGCTTAGGAGTAATCGACTCTCAAACTTGCACATTTTTTTTTTTTTTCAATACAACCCACCGAAAACCTTCTTGGCTAAGAGCGGACTACTCGGACTAGTATCTAATTTCAACTCTAAAGCAAGGAAAAAAAGGTGCAAAGCTTCCTGTTAAAGATCGGATATCCAAAAATTCTCGAAAAAAATCACTTTTTTTTTAAACGTTCATAGCTCACGACCACGAATTAATAAACTAGTAAACTCCGTGCTCATGACTGATGCGGCTGAGCGGTTGTTGTTGTTGCATACTAGCGAGAGAGGCGGGGTGAAACGGCGTCATGCATAATATTACCACTACCAGTGAGGAAAAAATACTACTATTTTAGTAGTCATTGCGGTCGTCCGATCTTAGCTGGGTGTACCTTAGGTACCTATCGTCAATGAAAGATGTACCTTCTTATTCATAAAAGTCTCCTAACTTAGCAAGCCGATAAGTATAGGTATTGTTGGTCCTTTTCGTCTTATCATGTGTCAATAAGATTGAAAGAGACAAGCGATACTTATCGGCTTGCTAAGTTAGAAACGTGTATGAATTAGGGGGTTAGTCCATAGGTTTATAATGAAGACTGCACGAAAAAAGTTGGTTGGCCCGTTTATGCCGAGTTCGACCTGTTTGTAAAGGTGCATGCAGACCAAAAGAGCATTCGCTGTTCTATCCCCCACTCTACGAAATGAACGAATCACGTTTCGTGTAACGATCGAATTTCGTAGAGTAGGGGGATAGAACAGCGAATGCTCTTTTGGTCTGCATGCACCTTAACGTTACAGCAGCAGTAAGGTAGAACTTTATTACAACATGCCAGCATTATTGTTGGTTGTTTTGCTGGCCTCACTCGAGAATTCCTTTACGAGAAGAAACAGCGCTATTTTAATATTTTTCCTCGCACAAAGGTCATCTACTTTACACTTTTGGTGGATATTCAGCTTAAAATATTCAGTGACTTTCGAGAGTGGCCAAAGAATCCAAAGATAAATATTATACATTCATAAATTTTTTATAGGTTATATTTGTGAAGTTGCCGTTATATGAACTTGTTTATAAAATATCACGCGCAATTTTTATGCACGCCTGATGGATTTGTGAGCGCTTATTGCATTGTTTAAATTATCAATTGAACAGATTAAAATTCACTTGCAATGAAATTGACGTCATTTTCTTTCCCCCTGCGACCCTACCGCGAAAAACGAAATTCGTTAATTTCGAGGATTTGTCTCTCTCACTCTAATGACGCCTTCGTTAGACAAAACGTGATTCGATCGTTACACAAAACGTGATTCGTTGATTTCGTAGAGTGGGGGATAGAATAGCGAATGCTCGTTTGGTCTGAATGCACCTTGAGGTACCTATTTCTATTTCTTCTTCAGGTGCATTTAGACCAAACGAATTTCGACGAATCACGTTTTGTGTAACGAACGAATGAGGGTTTTTGATACTTTTTCTGCCGCTATGGGGAGGTGAGATGGCAGCACTGAGCGGGGGTTTTGACGAATTGTCAAAATAAATACGCGCATTTAATTTTCTATATATTTATAGGTTTATTTATTCTGAAACCCATTACTTTAGGTATAATTTTTTCTAAAATAAATAAAAAAAATAGTTGCAAGTCAATTCCCATGAAATTAACAAAGTTAAAGTAATTATTTTTAATACCAGTGACTTTGCGCGCCTGTTATAGATCCGTCTTCAGTTCGACGACCGTGTATTAGTCGAAATCCATTACAAAATCAATTCTCTTCCAAATAAAATAGAATTTCAATATTTTAGGCCCAGATGCCTATGAATACTATGAACCTGACAGCTGTCGAGACCAGGTGCGTACGAAGCGCCGCCCTGGTGGCAGAAAAATTATCGAAAACCCTCATTTCGTAGAGTGGGGGATAAAATGAGCTAATGCTCGTTTGGTCCAAATGCACCTTTACTATTCGGAAAAACCTGTTTAGAAGTGATTTGGATCGGATTGATTAGGGAATCGGCGTGTAATCTTGAGATTTAAACTTCATATAGGAATAGTAAATTACTTCAGAGGCCGGAATGAAAGGGGTTGCCGGCTGAAGACATACAGATTTTCTTTCACCAGTCTTTCCCATTAATAAAAGTTAATTGCTACTTACTGAACTCGCTTCCGGCCATTTTCAATTAGTTGAAACTATGAAATAAAACTATGGAAACTGATTATTTCGCGTATATTAGTTAATTAATTACATCCCGACGTTTCGAACACTTTACAGGGTGAACTGCGGGTGATTGACAGTGGAGGAAATTTAATCTACCTCCATCAAAACAATATAATTATATTATGTACCTACAAAACTACACCCTCCACTGTCAGACCACGAACCCTGTAAAGTGTTCGAAACGTCGGGATGTAACAAACAATATAATTCGTTTCCATGGTTTATTGAACCGAAGAAAGTATTAGTAGGAGCTTTTATTTCTAAATTGATTACCTATCTATAGTTAGTGTAAGCACGTGTAAGTTGTTACTTAGGTTTACCTAAGTAAAAGCTGGTTTTACTTGCAGGACGAAATTAAGAGTGGGCATCAACCTAGGAAAAAACGTGAATTCACCCACGGGCCCCGCTCCTGTTCTCTGTGTGCGTGACGGCGCGCCTACTGTCCTCCCGCTCGCACACTCGCATAGTATATGCCGGAGCAACTACATGAAACGTGGCAATATTTTTAAAGATTGAATTGTCTAGTACTATTTATAATTATGTGCAATCATAAAGGCGGGGTCACACCCGATGCGTGCACGTGCGCGTTGCGTGGCCGCCACCAGTTGCCACCCACCTCCCCCCGCTGCCACGCGTCGCCACTCAACGCCACCCGTCGCCACCCTCCTCCCCCCGCTGCCACCCGTCACCAACCGTCGCTGTCGCCACCCGTCGCCACCCGCCTCCCCCCGCTGCCACCCGTCACCAACCGTCGCTGTCGCCACCCACCGCCACCCGCCTCCCCCCGCTGCCACCCGTCACCAACCGTCGCTGTCGCCACCCACCGCCACCCGTCGCCACCCGCCTCTCCCCGCTGCCGCCCGCCAACCGTCGCCGCCCGCCTCCCCCCGCCGCCACCCACCGCCACCCGCTGGATGCGGGTGGCGCAGGACCGATCATTGTGGCAATCTTTGGGGGAGGCTTACGTTCAGAAGTAGACGTTTTTTGGCTGATATGATGATGATGATTATAATGATGATGAATTAATCATAATAAAGTCTAAAACTGGTAGACCACACTTTTTGTCGACTGTACCTATGGAGGCGCGCTCAGTTTGGGTTTATTACTACATTTCAAGTGATAACGATATACATACAGTCTGTTACCATCAAGCGGGCTTTTGTTTGAGTTCAATTTCTTTAGTTACATTTTTTAATTAAATAGTGTTCAGGACATTGTCAAGAATCTTCATCTAGTTATCATCATCATTTATATATTTAGCAAACGGGTTATTCACGTAATTTATTTACGTCGATAATTGCCGGACATGTGTGAGGACAAAAACCCGTTTGCTAAATATTTAAATATGTTAGAGTCTCACGTTAGTTACAATTCTAAAATCTTCATCTCGTTACTCAGTGACAATAAAAGCCTCCATGATGCTACTAGTTGCTGTATGTAAGGATTTTATGTATTTAGTTAGCTAATCCTCTAGGCTTGTCGCGAACTTCGAGAATATTTCAGTATACATAATTATACGTATCGTATAGTGTTTAGAGTTCAAATACCGGCGAGGGAATTATTTGTGTATTTATTTATCACGCCTTCCCCCGGCCAGATGGTAACTGACAAGCCCCGAACCTCGGTCAGGACTGACAATGTACCCGGTTGTCACCGACAAAATTCCGTTTGACCTTCTGACGCCCTTGGTCATCGAGCGCGCGCTCCTGACCGATGACGCCTGTCGCTGACCACGCGAAGCCAGTGCGCTCGGGACATCGTCGCGCGCGCACGTTTGTGAACTCTGACCTTAAAAGTATTAGCGTAAACCGTAACGGAAGCAAAGAGATGCGAACGCGATTTTATCGTGGAATTATTAAATTTATATAAAAGCTTGGTATGTTTGTGGGATTTACCGTCACCGATATACGATACTTTGAATTTATTTCTAAACAAATTAAGAGGATCGTCTTAGTCTAACATATCGACGAGATTTAAATAGCTTAAAACCAGTCTTTGCTTGAGCCATCGCTTCATCCATATCCTCCTGTTTTTCTCTTTTTTATAGGCAGTGCTCAAAAGTAATAATGCTACTGAAATTTTAAGAGACATGGAGCCATTGCACGTACAGTCGGTCCACAAGTTCCGAACACACTGATGTCGGAGCGTGGTCATCGACCGTGTAGCCAGACAACTCGGACGGCCACCACTGACCAAGGTCGAGCGGTCGGGGGCTTGTCAGTGACCGTCTGGCCCGGGCTTTACTCAGTGACAATAAAAGCCTCCATGATGGTACTAGTTGCTGTATTTAAGTATTATATGTATTTAGTTAGCTAATCCTCTAGGCTTATCGCGAACTTCGAAAAACGAAAATTTCGGCCATCTCTCTCTTGCAACTTATTTTCGATATGCAACTTATTTTCAATCTTATTTCAGTGTACATAAGTATACGTATCGTATAGTGTTTAGAGTTCAAATACCGACGAGGGAATTATTTGTGTATTAATTTGCTGCAATAAATATTATCTATACCTACTAAGTATTACTAAGCCTGTTTTTCAATGTCTCGAATAAGGTGAGAAAAGTAGAGTATATACCTCGGGAATAAAACTGTTTTTGTCTTGGGCGCTTGAATCCCTCACTGCACTCAGTACTCAGTCTTTAACTCCCTCGCTGCGCTCGTGAGTAAAACTGGGACTTCGTTACGTTCAGGATTCAATGTCGAGCCCGTGTCATAAAACAGTGCTTTATGCCCTTGTTTATTGTTGCATGTGTCATTCGTTCATATTAAAAAGTGACAGAAACTACGACAAACAATAAAAACGCAACCATCATCACTGCCTACTGATTGGTATCAAACTGTACATTTTCAACCGTTGGCCACAGACCACTGAATATGCTTAGTTATATTATTGCACTTACTACGCTTTAAGTCCGGCAAACCATGTTACGCATTTTAATAAATGCCCGGTCGCCGGTCACATACTGTAAACATCAAATCATTGGGCAAAGGCCACTGAAAATGTTTGGTTATATTATTGAACTTACTAAAACTATAGTACGGTAGGTAACTCATATTACCGGTTTTTATAAATGCCCGGACGCCGGTAACAGATTGTATACCGGATGGAAATTATTTTTGGGTCAGTGACGGCAACTACCAGATTCAGAGGAGCTACGCAAAATAATTTTAAAAGACTTTCCCTCGATTTTAAATTAATAAAGATTGGCGTTTACAGATTTGGAAACAGCATACAGGGTGGGAGAAAATGGTCATTTGTGACCCCAATCTATCCTGTTTCTGTTCAGCAGAGTTGGGCGTAATCAATTCATTTTAGAATTAATTACAGGGTTACATTCCAGTAATGACGATTCCGCAGTAATGAATTAGGTACTACTATAATCAAAATTACTGTAATGCTCAGCATTAAATGCTGTACTACGGTTACGCCTGTAATCCATTCCTTTGGGATCGGTATTGTAATCCGTTACTATAATATTGAATCCAACGTAATCAAGTACTTTAGTAATCTGCATTACTTAGAACAGTTAAAACGCAATTTTGTTACTGTTACTCGAAGAAAATTGTTTTTGATTTATGTCATTCTAGTTGACATCTGACATCCTAGCACTTTCATGATAGTTAAAAACGTATTCTGAAAATGTAGTATAATATTTAAGATCCAAGAGGGCGGAACATTTTTCATCATTATACTCGTTTCTGATTAATTCACATCCGTGGTATTTGATTTTCGGGTCCATTCTAAGATCCAAGATGGCGGCAACGTTTTTTTTAGCAATTTTCATCATTATACTCGGTTCCGACTAATTCGCATAAGTGGAATCCGAATTTCGTGTCCATTTTAAGATCCAAGATGGCGGCAACTTTTTTTGCAATTTTAATCATTATACTCGTTTCTGACTACTTCGCATACGTGGAAACCGATTTTCGGGTCCATTCTAAGATCGAAGATGGCGGTACAGTGTTTTTCTTTCTTTTGTAATTTTTGTCATTGTAGTCGTTTTTTAGACTAATTTACATAAGTACCCGAATTTAGGATCAATTCAAGATCCTAGATTTCCTACGTATGTGTACCTACCTTACCTACCTAGTGGAAATGAGATATTCGGATTCCACGTGCGTGAATTAGTCAAAAACGAGTATAAAAAATGACGAAAATTGCAAAAAATTGTGTCGTCATCTCGGATCTTCAAATGGACTCTAAATTCGGGTTCCACGTATGTGAATTAGTCGAAAACGAGTATAATGATGAAAATTGCGTAGGTACAAAATTCAATAACATGCAAAAAAAGACGCCGCCATCTTGGATCTTACAATGGACCCTAAATTCGGGTCTCACGTATGTAAATTAGTCAAAAATGAGTACAATGATAAAAATGAAAAAAAAAAAGAAAAAACTTGTGCCGCCATCTTGGATCTTAAAATGGACCCTAAATTCGGGTTTCACGTATGTGTATTAGTCGAAAACGAGTATAATGATGAAAATTGCGTAGGTACAAAATTGAATAACATGCAAAAAGAGACACCGCCATCTTGGATCTTACTATGAACCCTAAATTCGGGTTTCACGTATGTAAATTAGTCAAAAACGAGTACAATGACAAAAATGAAAAAAAAAAGAAAAAACTTGTGCCGCCATCTTGGATCTTAAAATAGACCCTATATTCGGGTTCCACGTATGTGTATTAGTCGAAAACGAGTACAATGACAAAAAAAAGAAAAAATTGTGCCGCCATCTTGAATCTTAAAATGGACCCTAAATTAGGATTCCACGTATGTGAATTAGTCGAAATCGGGTATAATGTCCTAATGCGTCTAGACGCATAGTTAATAGGAGAGGCCTACGTCCAGCAGTGGACTACCATAAGCTGATGATGATGATGATGAGTATAATGACGAAAATTCCAAAGTATTATATGCTATAGATTATATTATTACATTTATTATTGACTCCTTCATACGTCATGGTAATATTCCGTTTCACGACATTACATTACAAGTAATATGATACCCATAAGTACCTACATTACAAAGTAAAATCAAGTGATATTGTAATCGGGAATTGATTACGAAATGCCCAACTCTGCTGTTCAGGATCAAAAACTCGTATGTGACCAAAAATATTTTTCATACAATTTGTATGGGAAATTTAATTCATGATTTGCGGCTTTTCTAGCCGAAAATTTTTTTTTGGTCTCATACATGCTTTTGATCCTGAGCAGAAACAGGATCGATTGGCATCAAAAAAAAAGTTTGTCACTAATGACCATTTTCACGCACCCTGTATGTTTTTTCCAAAATCTTTAAACGCCAATCTTCATTAAGTTAAAATAAAGGGAAGGTCATCCAAGACCATTATCGCGTAGCTACTCTGGATCTCGTAGCTGCCCTCACTGACCCAAAAAGAATTTCCACCCTGTATTCCACATGCTAAACATTTTTTGGTTACAAGCATGCCAATTTTTCAGACAAGGAAATCTGTTATTTTTGAAGTAGACGCGAATGGTCGAGCTTCCTCGTTTTCGATTGAAAATTTGAGTCTCGCGACTTACATACGAAATACCTATTATTTGTATACAAACCTACGCGATCCAAAAAATTCATCGGCTATTTTTGCTTATACTGCATGTCTGTCCCTCGTTTCCACTATAAAATCTGATAAGATAATGTTTTTCATTAATGATGAATGAAAAACTTGTTGAATGAAGTTTTATTTATTAGTCATATTACCCAATGGTTCAAAACTTCGGTTTAAATGTGAAACAGACCTTCAAAGAGTTAATTAAATTCATTTTGCCGTCATGAGCTCGTCGAGCATAGTCCTCTCGTCTCAACGGAGTGATCGCGACTGGCCGCGCCCACGGATGGAAATAGAAGATATAGCAAATCGCGCGAAATGCGCGACGGGAGAGAACACAGCGCGCGAAATAAAAAGGGTCTATACGCCAAATGCTTCTTACCTCTCTATCTCTTAAACATGACAACCTATAAAAAAAGTTACGCCTATCAGCCCTCGGCATTAGTTTAAGCTACAAAATACTAAATTATTACTATTATAGCATGCAAAGTAACGTCAGGAAATAAAATCTCCCCGAAAATTAGACATGTTTTCGTGGTCGATTTCTATCGAGCGAACTTCAATCCTTTGCGGATTTGTTCCCTATTAGCCCTTGCAAATATGATGTAGTTTCTGTATGTATGATATTGTGGCATATTTTCATGTTTAACACATCTTAAAATGCAATCTCCGTGCTGCAATTTGGGTGTATGCGCCCTCTTAAGCTTTCAACATTTCACGTGACCAAAAATAACATTCATTCATAACAAAATGTAGGTTAACGAAACTTAGCAGCATTGTACAATTTATTTTAAAGTTAACCATATGAAACGGGGAATGTAATATCGCTCATCTCGTGGGCACACATGGTTTTATTTAGTTAGCAATCGGAAACTTTTGGGGGATAGTTGAAGCTCTGAGCTGCAATCATCCGGCCCCTCTTTAAACGCACGTGATATACACCTATGAACTGCGGGTGCAGCTTTTTTTCCAATACCCCCAACCTAATTTCAACCTTAAAGCGAGTTCATAAAGCCAATTTATCGCTTGGTCTTATCTCCTGCGCTGAAATATAGGGTGACCATGCGGCGCTTAAAATTGTGCATAAGACTTTATTGAAAGGGCGAACGGTGTAGATTGGCGTATCAAAAATTGCGAAGCATCGTTCGACCCCAACGCGCATCGCGCAGACGCGAAAGAGACGTCACTGTAGCGCTAATCTGGGGCCTACCCAATGTGCCCGTTACGTATCGCTTTCCTGTCGCAAAAACTGCATTTATTTTAGTAGGAAATCGATATTACTTTAGTATGCTAGTCTTATGAATAATAATAGCTGCGGATAGTGCGATGAGTAATACTGCAAACAACTTTTTACATTACCTACAATATAGTTTACACAAATTCATACTTGGAATGGTTTTTCAATTTACCTGTACCTAATTATATGTTTGTATCTAACTTGCACTATACTTCAATAGATTAGAAATACTTAGGTAATATCAGAGCATAGTAGGTACAGTTACCTACATCGAATCCCGAACAAACATCTCTACGTCAACGTGACAATTTTGAGAAGCTATAAGAGCGTGCGAAATCATTTAAAACCGACTTCAAAAAAGGAGGAGGTTCTCAATTTGACTATGTTTTTTGCATCCTTCAGTGTGTAAGATGTTTATGTATCCCTGATGGTTCGCGAACGGCTAAGACACCGTATAGCAATAGTACTAGGGTTGTGTATACATACCTAGGTACATATACTTATTAGCGCGCGTCTATATCTATACTTTGACTGTACGATTTCTGAATCTCAATAAGCAGCTTCGTTCTCGAAGCAGATTTCGTGGTAGCCCCGCAAGCGCTGCTAGCTTCACTCCGCTCAGTTTGTTTATGTATTGAAAGACAACAGATTGGTACAGCTCGCCGGTTCCAGGCACGGATGA
>JALPQI010005495.1:0-42641 GCA_025490895.1 Thaumatotibia leucotreta
ATGGGAAGTCGCAATGTACCTACTGTACAAGTCTTATTGATTTTAAAACAAAAGTTGATTTTGCGCTGAGAAAATAATATTAAAAATTGTCCGCTTATATCCGAACGACATATCAAATAAGTTTTTTCACGTTTAGTCAATAAATATTAAAGTTAGAAACTAATGAAATTAGTAATAAAACACCTTGTCCTGTACTTAATTTACGGACATACAAAAAAATATGTTGGCGGTATAATTGCAGCAACTTTTCTCCAAAATCAACATCGAGTCATGGCAATCAGATATGCCAGAATATGTCTGGTATCTCCGTATACATTTTTTATAGTTTTTTTGTCTTCGGCCATGGAAATACGACTTTGCTCGTTCACAAAACCCTAAAAACGTGGGGTCCATGTCGCTTGCGTCTCAAGTGTTGTGTGGCCATGCTAGGTGTATATCGTGCTGACGCAAATACACTATGTACCCAATGTACCTGACGCTAGTCAGTATATCGAAGCTAGTAAAGATATTGATGCTAGTAACTATGCTAGTGATGATATCGATGGATTTACCCTTGAAAGCATTTTGTCACTGGATTCAAAGAACTAAGAGAACTATTTTACACTTTCATCAACTTGACATTATTTTGACTAAGTACATATTATTTTATTACATCAGTAGCTCTAAATATCAGAAAACTACTCTAAGGAAAACGTTCACTTTTACTTTTGGATTTCAAGTTATAAAACTGTTTTTAAAATAATACTCGGTTTGATATTAATATTTAAGGCTACTGAAATGAAATACAAAAAATCCAAACAAAACTGATTACAAGTACAGTACCTATACTAATGTATAAATATAGTATGTTTACAAGAGGAGATGTTATTGTATCGTGGGAAAATGTAAATAATACATCGGAAATGATACTTAGGTATTTAACTACACAGAATTATTTTCTTGTGTACAATTTTTTTTGTTATTTTAACGATACGATCACAACTCATTAACCTGAGAGTTACAATTACATCTTCTGAAATGAACACAAACAAGTGATAATTATTTTCTACCTCTAAACATAAATCATTTTAAAGAAAAGCATATCAAAGGATTTTATGGTGAGTATTTGCTTACAAAATATGTCGCCACATGTGTATTATAGTAATACATATAAAAAAATCAAAATATTTTTATTTCATAATCATTATGCTATTATAAGCGTCGTAATAAAATAAATATTTAAGTATATTGTTTCTACAATTATACACATTAATATTTGTATATGTTAGCTCAACTTGTACAACAGGGTATTTTATTAATCTGTGCTGTATTTGTGTTTTTCTGTGACATGCCTTTAATTTTTATTATTTTTGCTCATTTGTGTCTATTTATAATTTTAAACTTTATTACCCGTTCATGAAACTTGAATTTATTATTTTTTTATGTATCCCTTCACGACACACGACATTCAAATCATTACTATAATTATTAAGCAAACATATAAATTGAAACTGATTTCGACAGCAAAAAGTATGTTTTTCGTTTAAAACCTAAAACAGTTTAATTGTAACTCTTATTGTACAATGTTCATCAAGACAAGTTTAAAATACAAAGACATTCTATTATTTAATGAAAAATTTTCAGGACCATGGTAAAAATATTGTTTGCAGTATTACGAAAGGGTCGTTGCAATTAGATACGTTCATACAAATATTCTCAGATAAATAATGACCTTGAAAGCTTGAAGCTTCCAAACATTATTAACATTTTACAATGAGTGTTACTAAACCATTCGATGCGAGTTCTTGGCAGTTACCGACGACTAAGTCCCCAGTTCCCAAAGACTCAAGTCTCTAATTGGCTGACAGGTACTACTCTTAGACTCAAGCAGGAAAGGACGCAGAGGCACCCGGAGGTACACTGCGACCTCCCGACCCAGCGACACTTCTGTGTCTGCTGCGGCCAGCGAAGACCCTTTACCAGTACGTTTGTGCGGTGTTACCATGCAGCGAAGTGTTAGGACTATTTTAATTACTAGGCCAACATTCAAAAAAATCTCCGTGAGTTACATAAGTTTTACATGGCGACCATTTTGGGGGGTTACGTGGCCCGTATAAGGTCGCGCAACTCCCATGTAGTAGCGATGTGGGGCACATCGCAATTGAAGTTTTGATTGATTTAATTGTACCGATTTCACAAAGACACAAAAAATGAGATTTAAACGTGAAATGCGTATACGTAAATTAATGGGATTGTTAGTTGGCTAAAAAATATAATTTGCTAGAAGCCTTAAGTCTATGAAAAATATGCTATGTTATAAACTAATACGAGTGGAATGAAAAGGCACATAATTAAAAAAAGGCAAAAATATTTGTTTTGTAACAGAAAGTTAGGTAAGTAAGTACTTAGATAATTTAGTTTTAGCCCTACCTCTTTAATATCAAAAATATTTTTCATTTAGATGATTTTTTATTAGATGGGTACCATTAGGTAGGCAGGTGATGTTTTAAATAACGGTTTTTAGGGTAAGGTTCGCTGTGTGGTAATAACCGGTAAAATGTATAAAAAGGCTTTTAATGTCTGCAGGGTGTTGGCTGCTATGAAAATTGTTGCTTCATATAATGTTATATTTTTCAGTATGAGTCGTCCTGTATTAAATGTTGTATTTAATGTTTTTATTTACGGGCTTGCTGCTGTGCTACGATGTTGTAAAAAGCAAGTTTTTTGTTTCAGTATCGTGAAGTGTAAAATGTATTTATAATTAATGTGTATTTCAGTATCTTATCTGATGTTATATTGTTGTTGTATCGTCTTATTCTTGATTGATAGTCAATCAATTCAATTGCTTACACCAGACTTTATGGTAGCATTCAAATATTTGTCATAATCATTATAGTTCAGTTTTACAAATCAAATCATAAGAACTGGATATAAAACAATTATTGAAAAGGAAAGAAAAAAACAAGAACTACGCGGTGAATAATTATTTTGTTGATTGGCCTGGCTTGAGTATTCCTCTGCTGGGCTAATGCTTCTCTTATTTATATCCACCATCCAAATCCAGTGGTCAAGGAATTGTCTCAGTTATCCTACTGCTTGGGTCTCTCCTGCTCCCATCCTCTGTGCTACCTACGTCAGACAAGGCGGACCCTATATACTAGTAGTTTTCTCATGTTTATGAGCATTTTGGCTTTCTGAGTGTTTTTAGATGGTATTTGATATATTTTTACTAACTTGAGAGTAGATCGTCATCAAATTAATTTGATATGACTTTAAACACTGTTGAGTAAAACATATTATTTTTGGCAACATAATTGTGGTATTACAAGTAATGCTGCAACAGGAAATGATGAAATAAGTAAATATTTTATTCTATAATTGAATATTTATGATAGTTTTTGAATTGCTACCATGATTTTAGGATGTTGTATAAACGTTTGAAAAAAGTTAAATATTAATTTTCCTAACAAGAATGAGACGAAGATTTCAAGTAGATCCAGGAGTGTTGTAAATGTATTAATTGGATGTCCATCAATGTTTGTAAGTTGCAAGTAATGTTGAAACATCCCAGCTATGACAAAGGTTTCAACACAATGCCAACACACTGCACACATTATTGAAATGGCTGTTAAATATAGCCATTATTTACGCAGTGTTACATGTTATGTCGTAGAATTATCACTTGAAATAAGCGTAACATATTTAAAAAATGTTGGTCTTCTTTAGTTATTTTACGCTGTATCTGTTGATAAAGATACTAACTGAATTTGTGAAAGTAATAAGTATATCTTTATTTCATTTTACTGATGTTTGTTTGGATAGTAGTATGTAAAAAAAGTAGAGAAACATTATATAACTCGAATAAAAACAATGAAATCAAATGCAGCAAATCTTTAGCGAGAACACAGTTCAGTTGCTTTGCTAGTAAATCGATTTTTAATAATTTCGACAGATTTGACAATCGACATCCAACACACGATTATTGACAGGGATTATATTTTTAACACGTTACACGCAAATGGGTCTACAAAAAAGAATTTATTTCCTAATTGGCATGACGACACCAAAATTCTCACTCATACACACAACAGTTTCACTGCTACCTGCCACTTTACATTTTTGTTTAATGTATTTTACACGTTTTGTTTAGCTTGAGCATTATGTGTCGATTGAGTATTTAAGGTAGATAAAACGTAGTTAGGTCAAAAGTATCATAAAATTCATAATGTATTTAAAATGTAAAAGCCTCAAATTATCCACATGAAAACTATTGTTACCGTTAATGGAATAAACAACGACTGATTTATTTATTTATTATTTACATTAATTTACCCCTTTTGTAATTTACAATTAACACGTTTCTATTATATACATATAGGTATTTCGATATGGAAAAACAGGCAAATTTCCATTTTGCCAAAATCTTGGTTCCCCTTTTTCCTAATCGTAATACGATATTGAATTTGCTCTAAAATGGAACACCATAGTTTACTATGTACCTTTGTTGTTCCAATATGTGCTGAACAAGTCGTAAATATATTTTCATGCGAATATTTCTCTCATTCCAGCAAGCTTGCGGTAAATACATTCCTGCGGGAAGCACCGTCCAGGGAAACCAGACTGGTGTGGCGATGGACGGGACGTATCTAGTGGAGGCATCGTTTTAGGGTCCGTCCACGAGTGAGGTCCAGGTGGAGAGCTACGTGTAACAGTCGGACGGACCCTTGGTCGGACGGACGACGTCAGTGTACGGACCGTGATCAGTGTACAGACCATGGCCCAACATGGTGTACAAACGGGCCACGTGGCCATCGGACCCCCTCAGTGCGGGGTAGTGGTTGCGGAAAGACGCTATCTACGACAATTATTAGATGTATGTTTAATTACGTCTTTAATCTAACATGATACTGCCTATGGATTATCAAGTTTATATCGATGTTTAGGCTGAATTGCTTAAACATACGAATCTAGTATTAAAACAATGCAAAACATATGATAATTTTCTCTATAAAAGCAGTGTTTTAAATGCATTAATTGTCTCTATTCAATGACAAAATAATAATAACTTCTTTGCATTTGAAACAAATACATATAAGAAAGTGAATACTAATTATGTTATTAACATCCGACTACAAGAAATATTAGATTCGTATGCTTAAATACCAACATTTCGAAAAATATTTCTCTCAATCAGAATGTTAAGTCAGTGGTCTGATATGGTTTCTGGAGTGTGTACAATCTGCTTTAACTGTTATTTTGTCTTCAGAAAAATTAAATATTGAGCACCAATAGAAGAGCTGATGTTACCTACCGCTACGAACTGAAGTTATATTTAAATTAACGGTACCTAGATTAAATTAAATCAAAAATAATTTCAGTTCGATAAATTTTCGTTGTAGAACATTCCTTTTATATTTGGGTCTTTTATGTTGGGCTCTTTTCACGCGTAGGTACAAGTAAAACAGTACCTATTGTGAAGTCACAATAGGTACTTGTGGCACTAATAAGTATTAGTGCCACAAGTGTGCACTGTGTGGCATGCAGTAAGGTTACTGGATGCCACAATACAAGATGTTTGCCTATGCAAGTCGAAACGTAAATTATAAACCTACTTCAAAATTTCAAAAGGGGGAGGTTTTAATTCGATTGTTTTTTTACAGTGGCTACTGTAATTTTTTTGTTTTACTTGCCTTAGAAGGAAAATGACAGTTTTGGAAGTTTGTACCCAGTTCCATGTGTGCCTGGTACTTTTATGGTTACACGTTGAAATGAATATAAAAATACTAATAAAATGTTAAAGAGGCTGGTTTTAAATGGGCATTACTTGAATATCTATTTATTATCATTAAGGCGTAGCGTGGGTAGGCCCCCCACAAGGTGGACCGATGACCTGGTGAAGGTCGCAGGAGTCCGCTGGATGCGGGTGGCGCAGAACCGGTCATTGTGGCAATCTTTGGGGGAGGCCTATGTTCAACAGTGGACATCTTTCGGCTGATATGATGATATTGCATGACAAATAAAAAGTATATCCTGGAATCTGTAAGTTTAATAGATATCCGGTCATACTCTAAAAATATGTATGCGGCTGCTTCTAATTGCCATGTCCTTTTCTGTTTTTGTATGAAATATATGGGGCCGCGGCAATGAGACCGTATATCTGCTGTTTATTGTTTTGAGATTTACCCTATTAAAATATAAATAATGTTTAGGTTAGAAATTACAGGTGTCAGGATTTACTTTTTTGTCAGGCAATTCACTTTTTTAGATCGGTATAATAACAAATTCAGGACAAAAATTGGTTAAATAGTATTATTTTCGAGTGATACTGATAGGTAAATTTGCATAAGGCCAGCCTCTTACTGTTAGACATTATTCTTTTCAACGTTGTTGTCATGTAGTGATACGTAACAGTATTAATAAGGGTCTCATGTGGTAAAGGATTAGAACAGTCTCTTTAAACTCAGTATGCAAATTTATCTCTAATGTCGTAAGCGATAAAATTGACATAACCTTCAATTATTGAAAAATGCATTTCGTTTTCTATGCAAATGCGCTGCTATTTTAATAGCTTATATTTATGTGTATATTCTTTTAATAATATCACTTGGTCTTTACTTGATTTTAAATGGCCGGAGTCTTATGATTGTGATATTTAATTTTCTTTATAAAAATTAAGTAGGTAGGTATCAGTGAAATGTAATCAAAATGCTGTAATAGCAGCATTTGCAAAACTTTTTTCAGATATTGACTGAACAGCACAAGCCAAACTAGCAACATTCATGTGCAATTAACGATCAATTTAGTTTATTTCAGTGTATTAGTGCATCACATCAAAAGAACAAAATGAAAACACTATTTGCCATAGTCAATTTGTTTTCACTTTGATTGTTTTTTTTACACTGTGTATCTAAATCCAATTTCAGAGTTCAGTGTCGCTTACAACAATTGAGATTAGTTTGTTAATATTTGGACAGAGAGTCTTGGATTCAGTAAGGGAAGATTTCAAAGTTTGGTCTAGTCAATAGTTATTGGAATCATATCAATATTAGCTGATTAGGTTACTGGTGTGATTTAAGTATTTCAACTTTTATCGATACTTTAACGAATGATGCCAATGCTGCTGATAAATTGACGTATGTTAGTTCGTATTTGGCGTATATGCCATAGTTTTCAGTGAATAGAGAGTTTTCTTGTGAAACTCAAATACTTATATTTCAGACACAACGTTAGCCTTTGCAAAGCGATTTTATGAATTTCAGTATTGTAATGATCACTCATTTCAGTTTTTTTATTTAGCCTAAACTTCTTCAAATTTGTCTACCATGTCAAACTTTGACTGATTTGTAAAGCAATCTCCTCGCTGCAGTATCTGATACTTAGACTGGGCACTCTCATGAAGATATCGACATATATGATATTTATAAATAAATATATATCATGGGACTTATACATAAATATAGATATAAATAAAGACTTGAATTATATATTCGTGATTCGCGACGAAAGCGTGTTTTAATACAAATATGTTTGAGAAAACGATTGTTTTACTGGAAGAACTGAATAGATGAACATTGTTTTTCAAGTCAGTCAAAGATTAGATTCTTAGGCCACGCCGTCGAAGTTTACGTTACTTAATATTATACGAATAAACGTTATGAAATAAGTGGATCGGATGGATTAGATAGGTAGTAATTATAAATATTAGGAATAGTACTCCGTTGACGTGTTCCTAAACATCAGCAACTATAAATAATTCAGAAGAACGAATGATACTTCAATTTGATGAGAGTATTTAGGCTTTGCAAAGGTTTTTATAATGACATTGAACAAATAATGAATGCTATTTTACTACTACAGTTGAATTCATGTGTATTTAGAACTTCTCGGAAATTGATTACGACACCCTTCTTATGAAAATGATACCATTTTGAATTTGCGCGAAATTACTCAGTTTGACGTTAATGAAAAACTATTACAAATGTAGAACATAAACTTTTGTCATTGTCCATGGATATATCTGTCTTATTGTAGCAAATATGAGCTTCAGTATTAATTGCAATGAAGTCAATAGAAACAGAAAAATATTCGAACTTCTACGTAGAAACACAATGGCAAAAGATTATGGACCAAATATGCAAGATTTACCCACTTCAGAAGAACGCACTAGAAAGATTGAAGGGACATTCTAAAAAAAATATGTCTGCTGTCTAATTGCCATGACCAATTTGTTTCCTATAAAATGTGTGGAGATGGTTGTGGAAATTAGACATATTTTCAGATATTGATAGTGACCGGAGTTTGACTGTAAGATTAAAAGAGTATACAATTATAAGCGTGTTTAAAGTTTAAACTTCCTGAATAAAATTTGTTCTGAATCCACTAGCGATCTAGTGCCTTCGAAGATTTTGAAATAATCATTATAAATGTTGCTCTGTGTTAGTGAGTATAGAAATTTTAGATAACTGAAGCGTACATTGCTGCCCCGGCATGAAACTGTTCAATGGAAAAGGTGGTATTGGCGCAATGAATCTTGTACAATGAATAAGTGATGACATTCAGGTAGCGGTCCCTTGTACGATAGTGATAGTAATTAAGGGCTGTAATGTCAACATTTTCTACCAAAATTTAAATAATTTTGGTATAAATGTGATATAACGGACTCGTTATGGACTCTTATGAATGCAATAGTTCGAAAATGTTAAATAGATAGATGAATTTATGTGGTTATTCTAGAGATTTATTTAAATTATATGTTAAATTTAATATTAAGACAAATATAATGACGGTGTTGCATTGGATGCATTTTAAGGTTAGACGTAGGTATTATTTTGTAGTTAATTATTATACCGAATTCGATGTTGAAAATTTCTTCCATAAAATTGCCACAATTTCTACTAAAACTATTCTATTTAAAGTGGTGTAGGTAAGTGTTTAAGATCGATAAAGAAATAAATAAATTCTCATCGTTTTTTCCAATGTTTTTAACTTTCGGTGTTTAATATACTTAAGTTTCTATTAGAAATGGAAAGCGTCTATTTATTTATCACTAGCCTGAATTTTATGTTTGTAAATACAATGTCTGGATATCAATCCTAAGTTATGAAAAATTCATAAAGTGCCCAAAATAGCACTATTTCCATTTTGGTCTGCAATGTGCCCTGTGATTTTATGATGGCTGTTTTTTTTTTCAAGAAATATATTTGTTTGTTATGTGACAATACAAGAATAAAGGCCTAAGCGCTCAGAGCATTGGTAAAGTCAAGGAAGTTATTAGCCTTACATTTGTCCGTACAATCGGTATGTAGAAGTAGGCGAATAACATGATTGACTGTACCTAAACGGTACCAAACTGGTACCAAATTTTAAAGGTTGCGACCAATTCTGCGAATAAAACTGAGAATTTTTACATCGTGTAAAATATCTGAATGAGAAAAATGTATGTAGGTATGTAATGTATTTTTGTAGTAAATGCATAACAATCTTATTAAATCATCTTTAAAATATTATTCGAATCGAGGAATTGTATTTTGATTTTGATTTTCACATTTTCGCAGAATTGGTTTTCGCTAAATGCTATGGACATTATTTCATCGAAATTAGGATAAAAATAAAGGAAATTCAATAGACTTGTTCACCATAAACAATACCAGAGCAACTCGCAGCCTTGTCGTGGCTAAACATTTCTTTGATTTGATTGATTTTATTAATTAAAAACATAGTTAGCTGCGAAAAGATCGTAAGTTTATAACAAATACAAGATATACTATGGCCACTTACTATAATTTAAATTTCAAGACAACCATTACATTGTCATACGAATAAACAAATATGCGATAAACATAAATTGATTGAAATATGTCCAAAGCAAAGGCTTCACCGACATTGGTAAATTGAGTTCCAACAAATCTTTATTCTTATATTAATAACGTTGAGCACACAATCCAATAGAAACTTTATTTAGGAAAGTAACATAACGTTTTTAATGTCAATATTTGCTTTTACTTTTTGCTTACCATTTATGAAGATTTGAGCTTTGAACCAAATAATAAGGTAAAAAAAGTAACAAAAAAGCTACAGCACTGGTTTCTGTATTGTGTGCTCATCAAAAATATATTTTTACTAAATATCCTGTTCCAATTTTGTTTTACATATCTATCACTAGAATTGTATAAATTAATATAACAGATCTACCAGACCTTTTAAATATAGATAATTCAATCGTAAATAATTTCATAGTGTTTCCTGGGAGTTATTCTTGAATTGCTGGTTTTTTGTTGAAACATATAATTTGCGAGAATATTCATACAAAAGATACAAGTAATAATACTGTCAAAACAATATTTATTGTCAATAATTCTGTAACATTATCAAAATAGCAGTAATAAAATACAATAGGTACATATAATACAATCCTTTTAACAAATAATATCAACATTGATAATTACTTAAAGAAAAAGTGTAAATATTGATAATTACTTAAAGAAAAAGTGGATGTTAGAGAGAATGTAGGTACTTAAAAAATATATAATTATTTGGTCATTTTAGTCTAACGCAAAAAGCTAAAACGACCATTCTTATTTTTTTTTCGGATTAATTGCCTCGACCTATTCATACAATGTATGGGAAGCGTCGTGGCAATTAGATACAACATACATATGTTCAGATAGAAAGCCAAAAATATTTGTCTATAAATATGATGAAATGTATTCATAAAACATTTGTCGTTTTATAATTTATAATCATGTAAACGCCATATAAATGATGTGCAAAGTATGTACACAGTATACACAATTAAGGAAGATGTCTTTTGCTACATACTAGATGCTAGTAGTATTTTGTAAGTATATTTTCATTTTTTTTAACTTGACTTAGACTCTACGCTACAGAGAGTGTTAGAGCAGTCAAACAGTCGGTGGGTTGGTTGCGAGGCGAAAATCTAGGGCCCACCCAGGTCAGAATATTACATTGATATTTTTATTATTAATGGAATTTAATCGCGTATATTTATTCATTATCCTGATGTTTCGAACATGGGCTTTTCAGTCTATATTGAACTACAGGCATAATATCACGTCCAAAACATCAGAATTATGATAGCATGCAATCAATTCCCGTCACTGGAAATATTAGTGAAAACCAGATTTTTTGATAAAAATCACCGTTTCAAGAATAACTCCTTTGTCGATATCAACTTTGTATAGTATTGTGACTCAGGTCGGACCAATCGCGGGTATGCCCGCTTTCATGGTACTAAATGGACCCAGTCGTAAGTCCGAACATGTATTTATTTTGCAATGCTAGAAAAGCCTATCGCGAACTAAAAAAAAATTGCAAATTCTAAACATCCGTCTCCGTTATTCCAATGACGCTTTCATTGGAGTGACAGAGATACATATTCAAAATTTGCAATTTTCTAAGTTCACGGTAGACGTATGATGATCCCGTGTTTATCGTTTGCCATCACGTTTTAAGAAGTGCGAAGGTGAAATATTGCACGATAAACGTTAAAAGCGGAACCATCATAAGCTATTGGGATTCTACAAGAATATCTCTTGCGAAATGTTTTTGACTTGTGTGGTGGCTGCTTAAATATGTTCCATATATCTGGAACAATACTGTCAACTTGTGCGCTAAGTCACGATGATTTCAGATTCAATATCGTCCTCTCATCATTAACAGGTGAAATTGTTTTTTGAGTGATATTCTTGAGGAACACCTAAGTATATCGAGCAATGGGACTTACGACTTTTGGACCTTGATCATTTTGATCACATTTTGCACCTTCCTCTTCAGCCTGGCCGTGGTCTGGCTTTACGTCACGCCAAAAAAAAAAATAATGTGGAAGTCCAATGGCAAAGACGAAAATCACTATTAGTATGTGTACAAAATGTGAACAAAAGGCCCCGTTTTTCATATAAAATTTTAAATTCAAATACCTACTTACATACAGTACAGAGTCTGTACTGTCTGTACTACAGACTACCAGAGAGGTTGTAAGCACACACTGCTGCAGTAAGTAATAACCTACTTAAGAAATCAGTCTTAATGTCTGCCAGTTCAACAGGTATATGTGTCAAAAAGTGACAAATTATTGACAATAAGCTTATATGATGGTTCAACGTGTATAGACTATTGTGACGTGTCACTTTCGAACTTATACTAGTTCAAAAGTGACAGTAACGACGATAAACTATAAAAACGAGACCAAGATCATGGTCAGTACATACTTCATAGCAGACGAGTATTTATATACGTAACAGTCATTCTCAAAAAAGATTACCTGGCAGGCTACAAGCTACAAGCTTTATTTCAAGTTAGGTATTTGTTACCAGAATAAGCGGCCGCGTCTAATTGCCACGACCCTTTCCAATTTGTATGAAAACATTGAAAAGGTCGTGGCAATTAGACGCGGGCGCTTATTCTGCTAACAAACACCTATTTGAAATAAAGCTCGAAGCTCGTTTCCAATTCAATACAGACATACGACGTTGATAAGAATACTGTGGCTGAGCCGTACCATGAGATTGCGCGACGTTATTAACACGCGTTTAGTTTATATCCAGCTCACTCACGCCAATTATGCGAGTACGAGCGGGGTATAAAGTAAACGCGCTTAAATAACGTAGCGGTAGCTCATGGTAGGGCTACTGATAGTTTTATGCCGCGGCCACGACATTGGTCTAAGGCGACCGGCTTAGCGGAAAACCATACGTGCGAAAGGGAGTACCCATATCGGCATCCCGCTCCAATTCATTGATTCTTTCGCCGCTGGTCGCCTTAACCAATGGTGGCCGCGGCAGCGCAGCAAACTTGCTGAATGACAAAGATGTAAAACGGGGCCCAGGGTCAGCCTTCTGATAGCTCTTCAGGGAATGGATTAGAGTAAGGCCCTCGGTTATGAACCTATAGCTTAACGATTCTTTGTTATTTTGGAAAAAATAAACTTGATTGTATATAACGAATATATTTTGGAGTTTTATTGTTCCTTAGTTATGTTTTAAGTCCATAAAAGGCATTCTGACCAAACGAGCATTCGCAATTCCATCCCCCACTCTACGAAATCAACGAATCTCGTTTTGTGTAACGATCGAATTTCGTAGAGTAGGGGGTTAGAATAGCGAATGCTCGTTTGGTCTGAATGCACCTTAAATAATAGCTGTGTCGATTTTACATTTACCGCCTTATTCATAAGCGTCTCCTAACTTAGCAAGCCGGCTAAGTATTGTTTGTCCTTTTCGCTCTTATTGATGTATATAAGATTGTAAGGGATAAAGTTAGGAGTCATTTTATGAATAAGATTATGATAGATTTTATTGTTTAAAATCAATTAAAAAAAAATCCTAAAACGCATGTAACTTTTTGATTGTTTTGTTACAATCTTTACAAACATTTTACTATGATAGGTACATATTATTTTTCCTCACGTCTGGATGGAGGATTGTCAGTTACGTACGACCTCACGACAAAACTCAGCTGATTAAATAACGAAGTTAAAATCGCTTCTAAATATTGCTAAAATCTTTTTTACAATGAGAGTCGAACTAGTGAACTAGATTAGGCTTATTTGCACATTATTGGGGCATTTTAAATTTTTGGGTCACCTTATTTAGCGTGAAGTTAATAAATCTTAATTTCAGTCAGCTTTGTAACGACAATTTTAAGCACTAAATTTTGATAATAACTCTGGTTTGATGTTCATTTTACAAGCCATATTATAAAGCATAGCAAGCATAAGCCATATTATAAAATATGAAATAAAAATAAAAAAATAATAAAAATAATTATTTTGGGACATCTTACACAAATCTACCTAGTCCCGCGGCGCGGTAAGCTCAATTAAGGCTTGTGATGTGGGTACCAGGCGACGATATATATCATAGATAGATACGTATAGATACTTAGATACATACACAGCCACGACCAAGGATCAAACATTTGTGATAAATAAATACACAAAGAATGCCCTCGCCGGGATTCGAACCCGGAACCTCCAACTTCGTAGGCAGGGTCACTACCAACTAGGCTCTACAGAGGCTGACAAATGTCGATCGAGTTTAAATTCCTAAAGATATTGTACTTAACTGTCGTTACAAAGCTGACTGCATTTAAGGTTTTTAATTTCACGCTAATTGTGTGTTCCTAAAAGTGAGAATGCCCATTAGTGCGACTTAGTGCGACAGTAGGTATGTCCTGCATCTATGAGATAGACATCCCATCTTTTATTATTTGTGTTTATAAAAGAGAGATAGATACCTAATCCATGCCGCCGCCATTAGAAAAATCTCTTTTGATACATAGTTTTAAAGGTAGATAATATAAATAACTATTAATATTCTTGATAGAGCCTGAATGCCTGAAATAATTCATTCTAATCACATCTTGAAATGTATTATAATTCCTATTTACATATTTTTCTGTGTGAATGCTGCCATCTTTTGACAGGCACAAAAACTACAATAAGCGGAACTCACGTTAGGCGAGTTGGTTTACAGCCGCTAGCTACGTAGTAGACTATTACACTTGTAGCTTTCCGGTGAGCCCGATAGATGGCAGCACTCAACGAACTGACGTACATTTTCTAATTGATAGATGGCGTTATAACGTAACTATCGTGTTTTACAATAGACGACAAAAGGCAAATTCCTAATAGTTATACGGTCCAGATAGATAGATTAATTTATTTCATTAATAGAATATTACATAACATGCATAGCTGGGTCGCGTTTTATAAAGTTACAATTTACAATTTCGCTGTTTGCCTCTCTTTCTAGCCAATATGTGCGTGCGTTAGAGAGGCAAACAGCGAAATTGTAAATTGTAGTTTTATAAAACGCGACCCTGGTAGCGATATAAGAATTCCTAACATGATCGTCAATGAAATATAATAATAATTAAAAAATATTTAAACAAAAAAGTACAATTAAATTAGCCGTGTCCAGGATTACCGCCTTCTGCATCTGACCCTTGATCCAATCCAACCACCTAGCGAGAGCCTCTTGAGGTGTTGATTTTGGAGTTAGGTGGAGGAGTTCATTTGAGAGACTCTTCGCTATGAGACCGTTCGCAGAAACAACTATCGGTACAATGATCGCCGAATCAACCTCCCACATGTCGGTTACCTCGTCAGCCAAGTCTAGGTACTTACTGGCTTTGTGAAGGAATTAAAAAATAATTAAACAAAGAAGTACAATCAAAGCTCCGAATAAGAATTGTCTCAAATTGAAATAAAAAACAAAAGCTAGTATTAAAATACTTACCTATACAATTAATTAATGTCAATAATTAGATTAATACACAAATACAAATTAAAATTTCGAACAAAGGAATACGTATCAAATTATATCTCGCAATAACAAGAAACAACTAGACAGAAGTCGGAATTGTTTTACATTAGAGTCTGAGCGAAAAATAAAGGCATCTAGCCGCAAGGCATGTCCATACATCTCACGTGTATTCACATTTCGAGCAAACTCTACCAGCAATATCTCCCGGATACAGTCTAACAATAAAATTATAATTGATTCTTCTAGAACAAGTCACAATATAAACATTACAGTACTTTGTCTTGGTGTTTCAATGAAATCCGATGCTAGATTCGACCCGGGTATATCATGTAAACTGCTTGTTGACTATTCGTCATTAGAATTAAAAAAAAAACAAATATGGCTGACTTTCCGTAGCATTTGACGTCTTGGACATAGGTACATATCGTGAAACACGTTCGCAGCTTTATTTTTACGTAAATACTAATAAATAACAATAAATTTAACTGAAAATGTGTGTGAACTAGGTTTAAGGTTTTAAGTTGGTAATAAAACCAATATTGTGTTCGAAAAGTACGTAGTTATGAAATAATGCAACTTTTTAAGTTTTTAACATTTTTTCGTAATTCTACTGACGAATGTAAGTGACCATTTATGTAAACATAATGAACACATTACTGCGATGGCTAACCAGCTTGCCCAGTGTGGCGAGTATGGGCATTACTTCCTGATGCGTTCACGCATAGTAAGTGGGAGAGGCATACGACCAGCAGTCGACAGAGACAGACTGATGCACAGGCTAACAGCAGAGATAGGCTGAATTGATGTGATGTGAATATTTATTGATTAATTTCCTCAATACTACAAAATATACACAGTTCTTACATTATTATGTATAAAGTTTGTTATAGATAACGAATACATAGGTAGACACTCTTAGCAAAGAAATACATGAATTTTGAGTTACTTTAATTTTGATATAGGTATGCGATATGCAATCACGCAATGTACTGTATGACTTACTTGTGAAGGAATGGAAAGAAATGGCCTACAATGCATATTAACTGGCTGATTTTCCAGTCCGCCGGCGCTCCGCGGCCAAAATAGGAAACACTTACTGGTCTTCATATCAGCGCATGATACAATTACAGTAAATTATCACTTTTAATTCTGATTCATCATCATTATATTGGCTGAAAGACGCCCACTGCTGAGCATAGGCCTCCCAAGAACAAAAATTGCCGCAATGACCGATCCTATGCCACTCGTTTCCAGCAGATTTTTGCGATCTTCACCAGGACATCAGTCCACCCTTGTGGTGGGCCTACCCACGCCGCGCCCTCCGGTACGTGGCCGCTACTCGAGAACATTTTCGCCCAACGGCCATTGGTTCTACGAGTACGTACAATGTGCCCCGCTCATTTCTGATAACTATTACGAATCCCGGCGAGGGCATTATTTGTGTATTTATTTATCACAAATATTTGTTCCTTGGTCATGGCTGTCTATGTATTTAAGTAGCCATTAAATGTATCTATCTACCTATATTATACATAATATATATATCGTCGCCTAGTACCCACATCACATCACAAGCCTTAAATGAGCTTACCTACCGTGGGATTAGATTGATTTATGTAAGATGTCCCAAAATATTTACATATTTATTTATTATCATCATCTCTTCCGGACCGATTTCGGCCACGGCGACCGGTTGAACTGGCTACTCAGAGCGTCGCTCGTGTGTTCTCATGTTAGCACCCCTCCTACGTAGTTGTAGGTACCTATTTAGTAACCGTGAATGTTCAAATTCATCGAAATTCGTTGATTTCGTAGAGTTGGGGATAAAATGAGCATTCGCTCGTTTGGTGTAAAACCACTTCAATAAGAGAGGTCTTGTTCCAGCAGTGGACCGATATAAGCTGATGATGTGATCCCAATCGGTTTTTTTAAAAACGTTGAAATAATCGTCAGTTGTAATATGAATTAATGTAACCACCAAATGACGACTTTTCAGGAGGGCCAAAAAACGAAATGGACATTTATAAAATATGTTGTATCTTTTTAGTTAATTATCCGATTGAAATGATGTTTATCTTGTTTGTTTTATTTTTGAGAGGTGTATTTGATAGACAGTTACTAACTGCGACCACACTTTTAGTTCAGGAAATGGCTGGTGCTTACGTTAAATATTTTCAAAAAAATTTGGAGATACCTTAACAAATCAATGAAAATCATCAAAAGTGGATTTCGGAATTTAGTGTAACTCACAAATTGAAACCGAATTGCTTATGAGCCATACAATGTAGACGGCGCTTACAGCAGTGACGTTTATAAAAATATGGTGAGTACATTAGGAAAGACATGTTTTGTACTTACGAATTCATACGTTAAAATATTGTCTATGATTTTTGAAAACCTTTACATACGTTAATAAAAAACGTAGAAATCTAATAAAATGGCAAAGTTTTTGTTAACGTATTCGACATTTTTTTCTAGATATCAATATTTTATATACACCGTTCGATAGAGCAGGAAATTTGCAGTCGAACGGTATACTTAACTCAATTTCGTCATTTTGGTGGTTACATTAATTCATATTACAATCGACGATATGTCAATAAATTACACTTGTTATATAGTATTCAACATTTTATGTAAATAACATCGTATTTTTGAATTACTCCATTAACAAAGAATTTATAAATCAAAAAACGAAAAAGAACGAGATTTTGTAGAACCGTTCTTTTGCATGAAAAAAAAAACCCGTATCATATCCCTGGTACAGAGCCTAAAGTTGACAGGATTATGTTTCCTAACTACCTAGGTATAATAGGTATATTGATTTTTTATATATAAAAAATTGCAAAAATATTTTTGCGATATCCCGAAATTCATACACGTAACCAATAAAAATACTTTTATGCGAATGTGAATCTCCATATTTTTATATACATAGACAGCCACGACCAAGGAAACAATATTTGTGATAAAAAAATACACTAATAATGACATCGCCAGGTTTCGAATCCGGAACCTCCAGCTTTGCAGGCAGGGTCACTATCAACTAGGCTACGGAGGCTGACTTGTAAATAATCTAGAACACGATTAATTCTAACGGTAGAACCAAACCCTACTTAAGACTTAAACTTTAAAGTAATTTCTTTAAACAGTTAACCAGGTAACACACACACACAAACAGGTATACATGTACACACATACATGGTAATTGTGGAAAGAATAAAAAAATGCGCTAAGTGTGGCTTACTTGCGCGCGCCGAGGCGAGTACTGTTAGACGGAGTTGTGGTTATAGATACAAGTTTATTATTATTAAATACGGTTTAAATGACTATGCTGTGTGGTGACGGCAGTAAGAATACATTTGTCACCACCCCAACTCCTCCTGCGGGTGTCGTAAGAGTCGACTAAGGGATTGAAGTGTCACTGACCATTATTTGATAAAAGATGATTGGCAGCAGCGTCATCATAGTGGACACATTACTGCGATCGCCAATCCGCTTGCCCAGCGTGGCGATTATGGGCATTTACCTCCTAATGCGTCTATACGCATCGTTAATAGGAGAGACCTGCATCCAGCAGTGGACTGCCATAGGCTGATGATGATGATATAATGACTATGGGGTGGTGAGATGGCAGCACTGTAGCGTAAGGTTCAACGGACTGTCAAAATAATTTTTAGGTTCATTCATTCTTAAAACCATTACTTTAGGAATATTGTTTATAAAACACAGTACTGCACTGTACCTACACTGCATTATGCAAGTAATGCAGTGTACTCTAACTTGAAGAGTACCTACTTGCGACAAAAGTTTCAGAGATAATTTATTAAAATATTGTAAAAGATGTATTTTGTGAAACGTTGATTCACTAAAGTTTAATCAAAAAATATTAGCAAAGATGATGACAGTAAACAGATTATCGTTCCCCCATAAACAATTCGACACAATGACATGATTAAAATGGCAAACGTGTTACAGGTCAAATGTATAATTTTGAAATGTGAATATTTTGTATAATTACAAATATTTATTTTACAATTATTAGATACTATTAAAAATATATTGTCCTCAACTGTGGAGATGACCCAAACGGTCGTCTGTCACCAATGTAAATGGAAATTAGAATTTTCTTTTCAAGGTTTCATTTACAAATTATAAATATTAGAAGTCATATACCGAAGAAAAACGACCAAGCCAGGCCAAGCTGAGTACGTGGGTTCGATCCCCACCTCGGACATTAGGTGATCTTGGTCGTTTTTCTTTGGTATATGACGTCTAATATTTATAATTTATATAGTATTAAGTAGTGTGACTACTAGGGAAAAATTAAAAAAGTACAAATCAAAATATTTAGTTAATAAATAATTTGATTTGTGTTTTGCAATACGTTTACAGTAGTACATTTTTGACAGAAAACATACGAGGGGATATCATGAAACAACTGAAGAATGGTATATTTACCGAGTAGAGAAGCATATCCTCCTGCTGGTGTACGTAGCGGAGCCGTTCCGACTGGCCACAGCTGGCCGACAGAGCGCGAAGTTCAAATCTCGCGGTAATTGATAAATAAATACGAGGCACGTGCCCGGGTCAACAACTTGTGTGTACGGTGCTTTATGGCCCCATGTAAGCTTTATACCCTATCATATTTCAATTGGCTATGTGATGATGGCAGTAAGAATACCTACGAACAAATAAAACATGGAAGCCGTACGCCATACTGAAATGCCTTTCAAAAACGGCCCCGAATTTTGTTGACAAGTATCACACCCTCTTCAATGCATCACGGTAATGAATTTGATATTCAACCTATAAAAACTTAAACCGCCATTTAAAAATAGTTGTGATTGGTCCATCAAAGTTTTGATTGGCTTTGTCAAAGATGTTGCGCCGAAATATGCGCGGTGTTAAGAAAAGCGCTATGTCCTGCCCATCTTGGCACAATTGAACAATTGGTTTTGGGGGCATTTTTGAGCTGGCGTTAGACGTCCATGTTATATATGGTCGCAGATCACATCATATTTCAGTTGGCTGTGTGGTGACGGCAGTATAAATATATTTGGCACTACCCCAACTCTGACCCTGCGGGTGTCGTAAGAGCGGACTAAGGGATTCAAGTGTCACATTCTTTGACATATTTATGATGGGCCGCAGCGTCATCAACTCATCATAGTGGACATATTACTGCGATAACCAATCCACATGTGGCGATTATGGGCATTTTCCTCCTAATTCGTCTATATACACATAGTTAATAGGAGAGGCCTACGTCCAGCAGTAGACTAAGATAGGCTGATGATGTGTGATGTGGTTTTTGAATTATGGAATAATGCTACCTTTTAGGTTTTTCTTTTTTTTGGATTCTACTGACGAATGGTATGCACTATCTTTGGTAGCGTAACATTTGATTCCATCGGACAAATCACATGTAATTTTTTGTTACTCTCTTCTGAACAGTATTCTTGCTAGTAAAAACATTAATAATATATACTTTTTAATTTAAACACTTTTTAAATATAACCAGAAACCTAAGCTGAGCTTTAAATCTTTGCGGACAATTACCTCGTTGTTGTCAAAAAAGTTAGTTTTTTGCTTTCACATAATTATGTGCTTAATAAACTACGTAAATTCAAGTGTTATTAACCCTTAAATTAGCAAATAAAAAAAATCATGCGTTCTAGCCTCCTTGCCATTGTGTAGAGCAGAAAATCAAAAATACAAAAAGAGGGTCGATGACTTACTTCATTGTGACGAACACTGTCAATTTAAGGGTTAAAAGAACTACTTAAGCTGGCAATAAATTGCACGTCATATTGGCTAGGGATGGGGGGGCTGAAAATATCACCAAATATCACTATGGGGGATGGGGGGTCTAAGATAGGCCAAAATCGTATGACGTGATTAATGGACAAGCCCATACCTACCTGTTACCTGTGTCACCACCCCAACTCTTCCAGTGGATGTCATAACAGTCGACTAAGGGAGTTGAAGTGTCACTGACCATTTATTTATCAAAGACTGATGCAGCAGCGTCACCAATGTCATCATAATGGACACACTTTACTGCGATCACCAACCCGCTGGCCCAGCGTGGCGATTATGGGCATTTACCCTCTAATTCGTCAATCCATGCGTCAATTGATAATAATGTATTGTTTTAATCGACTTCAAAAAAGGAGAAGGTTCTCAATTCGACTTATTTTTTTTGTTGTAGGTATGTATGTTATCTGATATCTCCGAGAATCGTGAACCGATTTTCAAATTTATTTTTGTGATCGAACGTGTACGTATATAACCCCGAGATGGTCTCGTTGGCACCAAGTCGGGGTCTGATGATGGGATCTTGGAAAATTCGAGAGATTTCTTCAAATATTATAGGTACATGTATGGCGCTTTGTTAATTTTCATTCATTTACAAGAATTTGCATTCAGAAAGTAGGATTTGAGGAAACCAAAGATGGAAACATCGGGGTTCTTGGAGAAATAGGTTGAAGTCGGTTTTTAAAAATGTTTATTTGGTGATTATTCTGTTCTCCTCGAGTTATTATTATGAAAAATGTTTATTTTATAAGGCAGTAGTAGGTAGTCCTATAAGTTAAAGCCACTAAAAAAAATATCACTCTCATACATTGTACAAAAAAATGGCATAAAAGTCGGCACGGCATGCAATTTGCAGTTTGCCGGTATGAACACTATGAACTGAATTTTTTTTAGTGCTTTGAGGTAAAAGAAATCGATTTAGATTCGTTATTAATTTTTAAAATTCGTATAAATATATAGTTTATAAAGAAGGAATATTTTAATATACTACGAGTATAAAGGAGGCAGCAGAGAGGTGGACACCTGGACTTTTTCTATTATATGCACATGTGTAATTCTGTATACACGTTTAAGACAAGAAAGTTTATAATTATTCGGAATATCTACATAATAAAGGACTATGCATCAAAATGGACCAAAAACCAACAGAGCTGGGAGTATTGTCATTAAAAAGATACGTACGTTACGTACTTTATTTAATTCCATAGGTGCAAAGTTGAATTCCGTTGAATACTTTTATATGAAGGCGTTGTGCTCTCTAAGTACATCACCGTCGTCCACACACCAATCATCATAGTATTTGCTCTGATGAAAATACAAATATCTCCGTTTTGCAATGGAATTGAACATGGTATCCATAGAATGAAATGAAATAAATGTAAATACCTATTTAATGACACAATAAATTACGCTAAAAACCATTAAATTAATTAAAAAATACCTAAATAATACAAAATCTGACGCATTTATAAAAATAAAACACTTAAACCTATGAAATATAACGATAATATAAAACTAATTAAATATAGTGAATAAAACTATCTAACTTAAATTATTCGAAAAGTCCGCCACGAGTTGTACCTGGAGCGAAGGTACCCATCACACTAGCAGCGTTACCACGTTGAATGGCGATGGATAACCTTTGCACCAGGTACAATAAAAACTAAGTATGTACTTATAAACTAACGGCCTTATTCATAAAAATTCCTTGTTGAAGGTTTGAGGGGCCCAATAGTTATCGAGCCGATAAGTCTTGTTGAACGGTTTATAAGAAGTGTTATTCATAAACGCTCAATATCTCTCCGATAACTGTTGAGCCGCTGTTGAACGGATTAGACGCGTTATGTTGGCGCCTTGACAAAATCATAGACAAAAATGTGGTCTCACCGCAAATTAAAAAAAAGTTTGACAGCTGTCTGGCGGGAATTCGCAAATATTTCCTAATTCCTTGTTACTTACTTTTATCTCAAATAATTATATTATCATCATCTTGAACCTGAAATTATTAGGTACTTACTATGTATTCTTTTACCTAGGTAACTAATCAAAACAGTTAGCTTTATGATTAGGTACTTGCGATGACGGTCAGATAACGAAACATAATTGTATGGCTAGTTAGTACCTAGGTATGGGCAGTTAGTAGTACGGGTAAGTAATAAATAAATATTTACTTCCTTGCGACCCCAACACCTAATTGCAGTTAGAACCTGAAGTTCTGGTGTCAGGCCAGCTCCTCTGCGATCTTTCTTCAGGTCTTCTTTCACCAACTCTACTATATACAAAACAGTCGCCTTATTAAAGCGGTATCGCCGCCTAAATTCAACATGATCCTCAATGGGATCTGCCCTTATGTTATATATTTTTGGACGCCGCGGCGGATTACACAAATTATCATATGGCATCAATAGCGTTTAAGGCCTGCATGATGGAGTCTCACTGCGTATTGACGTTGAAGTTGAAATGGTTGAAAAACTATCAACAAAATTTGAATTAAAAAAGTTGGAGATTAGTTTTCCCACCATTTCTGATTCGTGTAATGTTGCATGTAGAGAAAATCGAAACTGCGTAACTACTTACAATAAATCATCGCATATTTATTTAAAATACCTATCTAAATACAATTAAGTATCTCTGGATACATATTTAATAATAATCAGATGAATAGACGATATAAAAAACTATACACCAAATCAGACTTTCATACCTTTATCTTTTCTCTTCTGCCTACTTTAAACGCATGGTTATGCACCTGTCAAAAATCAGCTGATCAAAATTTTGGCAGCCATCTTGTTAAATAAGAAGTTATAAGACCGTTATAGAAGGGTCCTCGGCTCTATAACTTTCGGGGGATTTATAGTAGGTTTGAGCGGCTGAATAGCGCTATTGAACGTTTATGAATAACGTTTTTAGCCATCCGGTCAACAACGACCCATCAGCGGACGCGTAACTTTTTATGAATAAGGCCGTAAGTATGTAATATTTTTATTTATTTGAATTGTGTGTCCACTTTTGACTTGTAAAATTGTAATTATACTTTACTTTAATGACACCACTTTCAGTTCTGTTTGGTTTTTGGTCCACTCTCCATACAAATCTGCCCATGGTCCTTTGTAAACTTAACACTTCTCGAAGGTGGATTGCTATACAAAACTATGGCTCTATATTATTAAAATGAGGCACTAACACATTGTAGAGTCGAGTATGTAAGCTAATATACAGTTACCCAACTAAATTCTGATTCAGCGTATGAACGTGTGATGCAAGCGAATTAAAAATGGCGTCACGAATACTCCTCGCTGACTAATATAGATAGGTACTACGAGTAACTATAATACATTGTGGGTGGCTTTGATAATTTTAGGAAATATCTGTCTCTGTAGCCTAGTTGTTAGTGACTGCCTACGAAGCTGGAGGTTACGGTTTCGAATCCCGGCGAGGGCATTATTTGTGTTATGAAAAGCTGAACGCATCGGTATTTAGTCTATGGTAATTTTATATGGCAACACCAAAAATCTGTCGTCACTAGCTAAGAGCAACATGTATTCTCTGTAATTCTGTGCAATAATTTTCTGAATATACCAAGTTCAACAGTAATGTAGTGGTTTTGAGACATCCCGGCAGATCCCTCCACATTTGCAACAACTGGCGACCGTATTATACCGAACTTTCTGCAATCTTCAAGTAAGTTAAATCTCTACACCAACCAACTATTCAATATGGCTACTGAACTTACGAAAGCAAAGCTTGAGAGGGATCAAATACGCCGACTATGTTTAAGAACAATTTCAACGTTAATGTCTCATATATCAAACAAAGAGAACAACAATGCTATAATCGACTTTAAATATTTAGAAGAAAAAATAACCAAATTGAATACATTGAATACTACAATTCAAAACCACATGTTGGATAACTTTGATGAAGCAACATTTACCCAGGAAATAGACGAGGCAGAATCTTACAAACGCAAATATTACGAAGTTAAACACTTAATAGATAATATAAGCATTACCACTTTGAAGATTAAAGAAGATTCATTAACTCCTGCTACCTCTTCAGTACCTAATTTGAAGCTACCCAAATTGGAATTAAGAAAATTTGATGATGATCCAAAAAATTGGTTGAGTTTCTGGAATCAATTTAAGAAAATCCACGAGGCTACCTCACTTCAGCCTGAAGACAAGTTCCAGTATTTGTTGCAGTCTACTAAAGAAAATTCAAGTTCAAGATCTATAGTGGAAAGTTTCCCGCCTTCTGCAGATAATTATATTAAAGTGATTAGTCAACTAAAGGCTAGATTTGCCCGTGAAGATGTATTAATTCAAATTTATATTAGAGAAATAGTTAAATTAATTTTAAATCAAAAACAAAATCATTTAAACATGAAAACTTTGTATGATAAATTAACTAGTTGTCTGCTTTGTTTAGAATCACTAAATGTAACAAAGGATAAATATGAAACAATCTTGTATCCACTTGTTGAATCTGCACTACCTGAATCTGTACTTGTTGCGTGGAATAGAAGTCAGAAATCTAAACAACTAACGCCTCTTTTAGAATTTTTTAACCAAGAAATTGAATCTGAAGAAAGCATTAGGATGGCTAGGTCTAATTTCATAAATCAAAGTTCATCCAACAGCAGTGACGACCCTAAGCAGCTCCTCAGCCCCGAGACCAACACTCCAACTGCGGCCTGTATATTATCCAGTGTAAGAACAAACAAATCAGGTAAGGAATCTGACATTTACGAATGCTGTTTGTGTGGTAAAAGCAATCATTTAATATTTCAGTGTAGTAAAGCTAATACCATGTCATTGGATAAAAAGAAGGAGGCAATTAAAAAGTCAGGATGTTGTTACATATGTTTGAGGAAAGGACATATGGCAAACAAATGTAAGGCATTTGTAAAATGCATAGTTTGTCAAAAAAGACATAATGTCATATTATGTCCCACGATTCATAATAAAGATAATACTATGCTTGTCACTCGCAATACTAATGAAACTCTTTTACAGACAGTAATGGTGGAGCTCACAAACGGTAACAAAACCATCAGAGTTCGTGCTTTGGTGGATGGTGGATCTCAACGGACCTATGTCAAGAGTTCTGTGGTGAAAGCATTGAAGATGAAGGAATGTGGGACAGAAAGTATTGGTCAAACAGTATTTGGAGGTGAATCTAAGCCTACAAAGGTACACAAATGCTATGAATTACAGGTGAGTGATTTGAATAATTAATTTACAACTAAGATCATGGCATTGGAAGAGGCTAATATTTGTGAACACCTACCAAAATTAAGGGACCATATGTTAATTCAAAAATTGAAGGACATGAATATTGTTATTAATGACCTCAATTTCCCTGAGTACGATATTGGTCTATTAATTGGTTCAGATTATTTAGGGTCCATCATTACAAGTAATATGGTTTATTTCAATGATAATTTATTAGGAATGCAAACCAAATTGGGTTGGACCATTCAAGGACCTGTTAACCAGTCTGGTGGAACAGTTATAAACACATCTCTATGTGTATTTAAGGAACCACCAAAAGATGTAACTGATTTATGGGACATAGAATTGTTAGGAATACAGGACCCCTATAATAAGCAATCCAAGGATATGGCTAATAAAGAAATATTAATTTCGTTTAAGGATAATATTTCAATTAATGATGGCCGTTATCAAGTGGCTTTGCTGTGGAAGGAAGGGTGCCCTGAACCTGGAACAAACTATGAAGTTGCAAGAAAACGACTAGATGTCACCACTAACAAACTGAAACTTACAGGTAACCTTCATAATTATAATAAAATTTTTCAAGATTGGAAAAAGGAAGGTATCATATCAGAATTGTGTAATGACAAGAATGATTCAGGTCATTACTTAGCTCATCGACCAGTGATTAAACTAAATTCCACAACCCAAGTTCGGCCAGTTTTTGACGCCTCAGCTAAAAGTGCCACAGGCCTGTCTCTTAATGACTGTCTAGAAAAAGGTATTAACATGATAGAATTAATACCAAAATTATTAATTTTATTTAGAAGAGGTGCTTATGGAGTAACTGCCGATATTGCTAAGGCATTTTTACAGCTATCTATAGTTGAAGCCGACCGCAATTATTTAAAATTTCTTTGGTGGAAAAATCCTGATAAATGCGATGAGTTAATAGTCTATCAACATAATAGAGCTGTGTTTGGAATAAATTGCAGTCCATTTTTATTAATGGCTACAATTAAATTCCATTTAGAAAATTGTCTCGAACAATATAGAGAGACAGCCCAACATTTGAAACTGTCATTCTATGTTGACAACTGTGTAACCAGCCTTGACACACGTGATGAAGTAAACAAATTTATTTCACAGTCCAAAATATTAATGGAAGAAGCGAAATTTGACCTGCGAGGATGGATCACTGCACCTGAAGAACATAGTACTGAAGAGGAAGTTCCTGTGCTCGGCATGACATGGAATACAAAGCAAGATGCAATATACTGCAACATGCCCAAAGACAGAACCATACCTAGTAAAATAACAAAAAGGTACATACTTTCAGTTGCACAGCAAGCTTTTGATCCACTTGGAATCATTTCAGCAGTTACCATAGTACCTAAACAAATATTACAAAAAGTTTGGGCAGAAAAATGTGGATGGGACGATGAAATATCTGAATATTTAGCCAAAGAATTCAAACAATGGCTTGCATATACACCGCTACTGAAAAATTGTAAAATACCTAGACGTTTGAGCAAGGCACCACTGGAACAATGCGATGTAACATTACATGTTTGCTGTGATGCAAGTGAGAAGTCTTTTGCTGCATGTGTATACATAAGAACACAGTCAAACAAAGATGTTGAGGTACAAATTTTAATGGCAAAAAGCAGAGTTTCACCATCTGGTAAAAAGATGTCCTTGCCCAGGTTAGAATTGATGTCAGCTGTAATAGCATCAAGGTTATACAAAGAAGTAATTAACTCAGGCATAATAGAAAAATGTATTAAATACAAAGTTTACTTCTGGACAGATTCGGCAGTCACACTTGCTTGGTTAAAACGAAGAAGCCAATGGAAACCATTTGTTAGTAACAGAGTGAAAGAGATCTGTGAAAATACTAACATTGATGATTGGCACCACATACCTGGTGAATGTAACCCTGCAGATCTTCCCTCAAGAGGTTGCAATGCTAAGAAATTCATAGACAGTAATTGGTTAAATGGCCCAGCATGGATGAGACTGCCAGTGGAGAAATGGCCTGCATCTAAGCCACTGGAAAATGATGTCCATGAAGAAATAATTCGCAAAGAAGAAAAACTTCAATCAGCAGTAAATGTTGGTATTGTTTCACCACCCTTTAGCTCAAGGTTAATGCACTTTTCCAAATACAATCAAATCGTAAGATTGGTTGCTTGGATACTGCGAATGAACCCAAGAAGGAAACAATATAGGTTACAACAAAACATATGTAATGAAGAATACATGTATGCAGAAAGAGCATTGCATAAGTTACTGCAAAGAGAAAGTTTCACAGGGCATACACTACCTAATAACATTAACACCACAATGGACGAAAATGGTATCATCAGAGTAAAAACAAGACTGAATCTGTGCCATGAAACGGCAGCATTTGTGAATCCGATCATTTTACCTGGAAAACATGAGATTGTGCAACGCTTAGTGGAACAAACACATCGGAACTTAAAACATGCAGGTACAACAACATTGCTATCAAACCTTAGAGAAACAATGTGGATTTTAAGTGCTAGATGGCTTGTTAAGAAAATAGTCTCTAAATGTGTAATATGCAAAAGACAGAAAAGTAAACACTACCGAATACCGGAGGCTCCCTTACCTATTGATAGAATTGAAAATAAGTTTGTTTTTGAAACAACAGGAATCGATTTGGCTGGACCCTTATATTTACAAGACAAGACCAAATGCTGGATAGTATTGTTTACATGTGCAACATATAGAGCTGTACATCTAGAAATAGTGGAATCCATATCAACAGCAAGCTTCCTCATGGCCCTTCGCCGATTTATAGCGAGGAGAGGACGCGTTTGTACTATTTACACTGATCAAGGTACCAATTTCCAAGGTGCGGCAAATTTGCTTCAAAATGTGAATTGGATGGAAATACAAACGGACACATCAACGACTCTTCAGCCAGTAAAATGGAAGTTCCTACCTCCAGCATCTCCCTGGTGGGGTGGCTGGTGGGAGAGGCTTATAAGAGTGATCAAAGAGATGCTACGTAGAATACTAGGTAAAGCTTCAGTAACATACATAGAGCTTTCCACTTTGTTGTGTGAAGTAGAAGCAGTTGTGAATAGCCGCCCTCTTACATATGTAACAACAGACGACGACGCACTTCGGCCTCTTACTCCGATGATGTTTTTACATACATTGCCTACCGCAGACATGCCAGACATGGATCAAATAGATTCAAAAAGTTTGAATGTCAGACTAAAGTATGTGGAAAAGTTACGCTCCGACTTCCGGCAACGGTTTAAGAAAGAATATTTGTCTTTGCTTGTTAGCAGGAATAAGTGTGATGCTGATTTTCCTGCGGTTGGAGACATCGTGTTGGTCGAGACTGAGTCGAGTCGCCTTCAATGGCCTTTAGGTATCATTGAAGAATTGGTTTCAGGTTCTGACGGACTGACAAGGGTGGCGAGAGTAAGGACAGCGACTGGTGAGAAATCGAGGGCTTGTCAGAGGCTCTATCCGTTAGAGCTGTCGGCAGCATCTGAAGAGTGGCTGAGATCCACTACTGACGAAGGTATTGATGAACCTGAGAAAATCGACCTACACTCGCACTCTAACTGTGACTTAGAGGCAGGTGTACCTCGCAGCTCGGACGAGACCCCACAGCAGGTGAGTAGTGAATCCCAGCCATCCATTGCTTCCACTAGGCTCGGTAGGGTCGTAAAATTACCGCGACGATTTCTTGACTAACGCAAAGCTTTACAAAATCCCTAATTAGTCTATGTGAGAACGAAATGAAACAATAATTCTGTTTAACGAAACTAAATTTATTTAGTAAATTTTATTATTTTTATTAACATAAGACTGACATTATAGCAAGTCAATATTGCTCAGTGATATGCATAGTATCTACTTGTACTATACTTGTTTTTTTTTAAATATTGATTGTTATATATCTGCAATTTTTTGCATTGTATTATGATTGTAAGTGTAAGTTGTAAAGTCCTATATTAAGTATAGGAAGGCAAGCTACACTATTATTCATTAATAATATTAATATTTCTTAAGACTGACTTGAATGACTTGGTGGTATTTATTATCATGTTTGTAATGTTTAATTTAATTTATATTGAAACCAAAGACATGTTTAATGTGACTAAGTATTATAATAATATTAATATTGACATGGAGAAATAATGATACTCAATTGACCATTTTTATTGTGTTATTAATGTTTAGGCTGACAGTACCTATATCGAGTTGCTCGCGCGCATTCGGTTGCAACGGGTGTGCTCTTATCGCTGCACTTACGCGAATGACCGTCAAAATGACGTCCACTGTGAAGTGTAATTCGTGTAATATTGTGATCGATGAACTGTTAGCGTATGTTCAAAACAAACTCAGTGTTTCAACAGAGGATACTTTGTCAAGGATATGCAAATCTTCATTTTCCTCGGAGGAAATTAAAACGTCAAAATCGCTCCTATTCGGATCCCTGCCCACAAGTCAACGTAAAGTCAAACGAAAAGGCGATGGCAAGGAACAACGTGACATGGAAGATATCATTAGTGTTTTTAGAAACACGGACCCGAATTTAATGCCTATATTTGTGGCCCGCGACCTAGATAAGTTACCGCCGTTAAGCTATGATCACATCGATGTATCGAAATTATTAAAAGACCTTTCAAAAGTTCAAGCTGAGATAAACGACATGAAGTCTAGGTTTGCAACAATCGAACAGGTGGAGGAGATTAAATTTGATGTAAACAATTTAAAGCATCCCCCATCTATAATGAACTCATATTGCAACGTAAATACTCGACGCGGCGCATATCTCGGTAGTGGCCCTTACGGAATTACTCCTTTCGATGTTAGCAATACTAGCTCGTCGCAATCAACATCCCTGCATAGAAAACAATCGCAAGAGGATATAGTTAACGACAGCTTTGTACAAGGTAAAATATTCTCGTCGAATAGTGAGTGCAATTCACATTTCTTTAATGAGGGTACATCCGAACATCGATGCGGCGCAGCGGTGGAATCGGTTGAACTTGAACTTGGGATGACGTCACCGCGCGAGATAACGAAGCAACCGGCCGCTCAGGTATTAGCGTCCGCTAGTAACAGCAGTGAAAACAGCGAGTGCACTCAGTCTAATAGTAAAAATAAGACATTATCGGAAATTATAATGACTGCACCATGTAAGTTGGATGTAGCAGATGGTGCAAGTCAAAATCCTAATGAGTGGAAAAAAGTCGAAAGTCGCAAGACTATCATGAAAAAACGACTTATAGGCAAGCGAGGCACAGCGTGCGGGTCGAACACGAACTTTAAGGCTGCTGTGAAGAAAGTACCTATATTCATTACTAATGTGCACAAGGACACGGCCGAGGACGATATTGTCAATTATATCGAACAGAAAACTCAGGAAGTTGTCAAACTACATAAAATTGCCATCAAAAGACACAACGATTACAATGCGTTTAGATTTTTCGTGTCCGCGCATAAGTTACCGCTCTTTCTGGAAGATAAGCTGTGGCCCGAGGATATAATATTTAGGCGTTTTGTAAATAACAAGCCTAGGGATGCGGTTACAAGCCCTAGATCCGGACCTGCAACAACCAATACACAGAAGTAGATACATATATTATTATAATGGATATAACTTCAGTGAGTAAAGTTGTAAGTTTTAACTGCAAGAATGTGAAGCGCTCTCTTGAGAGTATACGACAGTTATGCAAGACCTCTGATCTGGTTGCTCTTCAGGAAACCTGGTTGCTGCCGGGGGAGGTTTCGTATTTAAATAGTATCGACGACGAGTTTGGCGCAACGGGTACTTCAGCGGTGGATACAAGTGTGGGCATTTTACGAGGTAGACCGTATGGCGGCGTAGCCCTGTTGTGGCGGAAAAGCATGTTTCGTGATGTGTCAGTGTTAGCCTGTGATAACCCGCGTATTTGTGCTATAAAAATAGTGCTCGACCAGCGGCATATTTTATGTGTAAGTGTGTATATGCCTACAGACAAACACAGTAACTTAGTGGAATTCACAAATTGTCTCGCTGCGGTGAGTGCTATCGTAGATAATGCAAATTGTGAGTCGGTGTTTATACTTGGTGACCTGAACTCACATCCTAGCAGTCTGTTTTTTACGGAGTTATCTGACTTTTGCTGTGAACGCGACTGGATTATTGCGGATACGGATATTTTGGGATTGCTTTCGGATACGTACACCTTCATAAGTGATGCTCATGGGTCAAGGAGGTGGCTAGACCACTGTTTGGTGACTGAGCCCGCGTTTAAGGCTATTATGAAGGTGTACGTTGACTATAACATCGTGTGGTCTGATCATTTTCCTTTGTGTATCGATCTAAATCTAGGCGTAATTAGGTCAAAAAACTGTCCTAATGTTAACTATTACAATAATATTAAGATAAAATGGGGGCACAGAGAATCGCATGAAGTTAGCCAGTATAAGATGTTTTGCGATGAAAAGCTAAAATTAATAGATTTTCCCCAAGAAATGCGAGACTGTTGCTTGGCCGGCTATTGTAGTAATGATAACCACAAAGAAATTATATCTCAATTGTATTATGATATTGTAGACGCTCTAAGGCAAGCAGCTACTTTGAGTTATCGTGGTAACACTAGCTGTACCAGGCGGAAAAAATGTGTTGTTGGATGGAATAAGCATATCGGTGAGGCTCACAGGCAGGCCAGGCTAGATTTTCAGATCTGGGACAACTCCGGGAGACCTGCGGCGGGTAATTTATACGAGGCTATGTGTAAAAGCCGTAAAATATTTAAGTCGCGATTAAGGTGGTGTCAAAACCATCAAGATCAAATTAAAATGGACTTACTGGCATCACATCACTCGAGGAATGACTTCCGGAACTTTTGGAAGAGCACAAATAAACTAAATCCCACGCCTGGTCTGCCGGTGAGCGTCAACGGAGTTACGGACCCAGAAGGAATAGCCACGCTATTCAAAAATCATTTTGAAGTTAGGTCACCACTGGGACCGTCTTCGTCGATGCTCGACTCTGAGGCTAGTTTTGAAGGCTCAGTTCTTGAGTTTACGGCCAGTGAGGTAGCAGAAGTACTCAAAAAAATGTCTAGAGGAAAATCCCCTGGTCATGACGGTCTGAGTGTCGAGCATCTTCGGAATGCCGGACATCACCTTCCTAGAGTACTCGCAATGTTTTATTCACTGTGTCTTCGCCATTCGTACTTGCCTATGGACCTTATGAAAACAATAGTAGTGCCTATAGTGAAAAGTAAAGTAGGAGATATATCGGACAAAAATAACTATAGACCTATTTCTTTAGCCACTATTATGGCTAAGGTGCTTGATGGCTTGCTTAATGCTCAGTTGGATAAATATTTATCACTTCATGACAACCAGTTCGGGTTCAGGCCTGATCTGTCCACTGAGTCAGCCATTCTGAGCCTTAAGCATGTCGTTAAGTACTATACAACACGTAAGACGCCCGTCTATGCCGCATTCCTAGACTTATCTAAGGCTTTTGACTTAGTAAGCTACGATATTCTGTGGGTCAAACTTAGAGAGCTTAAAGTTCCGAATATGGTTATTAATTTATTTAAATATTGGTACAATAACCAAACAAATAATGTTCGATGGGCTGATAGGCTCTCGACGTCTTACAAGTTGGAATGCGGCGTAAGACAGGGTGGTTTGACTTCGCCAAAGTTATTTAATGTTTATGTGAACGCGCTGATCGTCGCGCTCAGTAGTCAGGATGTCGGCTGCCACATAGATGGTATTTGTGTAAATAACCTAAGTTATGCAGACGATATGGTGTTGCTGAGCGCGTCGGTTTGTGGGTTAAGGCGACTACTAGCAACATGTGAGCGATATGCGGCCAGCCACGGTTTAATATATAACTCTAAAAAAAGTGAAGTGATGATATTCAGGTCCGGGTCGAAATTGCCTGAAAATGTGCCCCCGATTAGGTTGAATGGGGTGGAACTCAATCGTGTCAGGCAGTTTAAGTATCTCGGTCATGTGCTGAAGGACGACCTGATGGATGACGCTGACATTGAGCGGGAGCGTAGGGCGCTCGCGGTTAGAGCAAACATGCTGGCCCGCAGATTTGCGCGATGTACAAAGGAGGTAAAAATCACTCTCTTCCGAGCCTACTGTACATCGCTTTATACGTGCAGTCTGTGGGCCCACCACACTCGCAGATCTCTGAGCGCCCTTCGCGTCCAATACAATGACGCATTCAGGGTGATGCTGGGGCTGCCACGCTACTGCAGTGCTTCAGGCATGTTCGCGGAGGCGCGCACCGCGTGCTTCTTCACCGCTCTGCGCAGGCGGTGCGCGTCCTTGCTCAGCAGAGTGCGTGCCAGCGACAACGTCATCCTGAAGCTAATCTCCAGCAGGTTCGACTGCCCTTACATGAATCATTGTATGCTGATTCATGTAAACAATAATGTTAAGTAGTTTTAAGATAGATTTAGTAATTTTCTAATTTAATTTAATTTAATAATTTAATTTAATTTAATAATTTAATTTAATTTAATAATTTAATTTAATTTAATTGTCTATATATATTTAAATTGAATTGTCTGTATATTTAATTTTGTAATGTGGACCATTGTAGTCTGAAATAAATGATTTATTATTATTATTATTATTATAGTATGTATGACATCGAACTCTTTATGGTTCACATTATGATTGACCATTTTATTGTGATATGAATGTTTATGCTTTCTGTACCATATTGTGTGTAACATAACTTTAGATGGTTCGCATTATTATTTTGGACATTGAACTGTGTAAATTGTAGAGTCAAATGTTTAGTTAATGTAAAGCAACATAGAATTAATGTAGAGTCAACATACAATTAATGTAGAGTCAATGTAGAGTTAATGTAGAGTCAACATACAATTAATGTAGAGTCAATGTAGAGTAAAAATAACATGAAGTTGTTGCTATTCTGTTTTCCTTTTCGCGGTTCAGAGGATGTTATGAAAAGCTGAACGCATCGGTATTTAGTCTATGGTAATTTTATATGGCAACACCAAAAATCTGTCGTCACTAGCTAACCCTAAGAGCAACATGTATTCTCTGTAATTCTGTGCAATAATTTTCTGAATATACCAAGTTCAACAGTAATGTAGTGGTTTTGAGACATCCCGGCAGATCCCTCCACATTTGCAACAATTTGTGTATTTATTTATTACGAATATTTGTTCCCTGGTTGTGGTTGTTTAATGTATTTAAGTATCTACGAGTCTATGTATCGCTTTATTTAACCTATACCGTCAAATCCCACGGTAAGCTAAATTAAGGCTTGTGAATTAGGGCTGCCAACTGTCCCGTTTCTGGGGCCCTAAAGTATGGGTCCCGCAAAGGGTTCGCGCGGGACGCCGATTGTCCCGCTTTTCAGGGAATGATAAACTGGAAATACTAAAATACTAGTAATATTTATGAATACGTACATGAAAGGAATTCAAGATTGAATCATGTTAATTTGAATGTACCACGACGTCCGTGACTATAGCCCGCGAGCACCGTGCACTGGCCGTGTATAACTACCAAAATATGAATGATTAGGTACATCTAAATTGAACCGATCTGAAACTAAGCATTGCTTTTTTTGCCAATGTCGTTCACGTCCCGCAATTTATTTGCGAATGTCCCGGATATCTGTGATCTTTGGTTGGCAACCCTAGTTGTGATGTGGGTACCAGGCGACGATATATAATAGATACATGTAGATACTTAAACACAGACAGCCACGACCAAGGAACGAATATTTGTGATAAATAAATACAATAAATTAAATGATGCCGTCGCCGGGATTCGAACCCAGAACCATGTTCGTAAGCAGTCTAGAATGTCTATTGTCTACTAAAGATACTTGAATAGTACTTTAAAAAAGCCATGAACAAATATTTTTGTAATTTGTAAATACACAATAAGATGCCCTACCAAGGATTCGAACCCGAGACCTCCTATATCGCAGCCAGAGTCACTATTCTTCTACAGAAGCCACCAACTACTATTCCTCATTTCCACAAACTCAATATAACTTACATCAACATCTATAAAAATCCGAGGCACGGAAGGCGGATAACGAACAAACAATAAATTATATTACACCTTCCTAAGTGTGAGCGAGACAGACCCCGCTCAGCGCATGCGCGAACGAGACAGACACTCATATGTGCGCGGGAGTTTTTATTGCACTCACACATGAATACATATATGTGTGTGTGTGTTATGTGCGTTATGTTTTAACGGATATTTCTAGGACTTGGCCGGCTTGACATTATGAAGAGATGTTTATCTTGAAATTGCTTTTGTAATAAAAGAAGCAAAATTATTATGGTTAATGTGTTTTGGAATTGAATCGTGATTTGACATTGTTTAGTAATAACATGCTTAAAAACTTCATTTAACTGAATTGAAACTATGAAAACGGATAAACTCGCGTATATTAACCAACTTTAACTTCATTCCGACGTTTCGAACACTTTACTGGGTTCGTGGTCTGCGAATGACACATTGAACCGTTTTATTTACATTTCATTTAACTGTTTTATTTTTACATTAATGTTAAAATTAAAATCGTAATCATCATCATTGGTCCAGGCGGAAGACGTTCACTGCCGATCAAAGACCCTCATAGGATCTCGCCATGAATATATTAGCGTTTTCCGGGTCTCTAAATCAATCTTATGGATGCCTGAAAATGCAAAGATAATAGAATAGTATCGTTAAAGGAACGTATCGTTTATTTTATTGTTGAATTTCGCTTTCCTGTACTCGTTAGCAAATGTATTTAACTATTTACATTGAAATGGCTTATCATTTTGAAAGAAAGAAAGAAAAAGAAATTTATTCACTTAACTTTTGTAAATAAACACACAATGTTTGACAACAGAGTACTCAGATATTTCTGAAACATGTTTAACATAAACTTGATGGTGAAACTTCAAAGTACCTACGTACCTAGGTATAGATAAAGGAATAGAATTATTAAAATAACGTATCGTTTGATTTTTTGTTGCATTTCGCTTTCTTGTACTCGTTAACAAATGTATTTAACTATTTACATTGAAATGGCTTATTATCTTGTAAACAAACTCATAATATTGGACAATATAGTGCTCAGATATTTCTGACAAATGTTTTCCATCTATGATGATACGTTTTTTAAAATAGTTTTAATTTCTCTTAATCGAATAAATTACCCTGCTTACCTTTATCCAATTATACAATATTTAATCATAGTTTTCTAACTTATGTAAGTTGGACAGTTTCCGATATGAAGAGACCAGTACATGATAATTACTGCCAATATTCAGTATGTATCACCTCGTAGAGCCAAGAAAGAAACCCATTCATATTTAATCATACTAAACAACTTTTACTATGGGGCCAAACTCGAATTCGCGAAAAAAAAATTACGCTCCCATACAACGTGTTTACGCAATCAAAATGTATGAAACTGTCAAAAAATTTTTCGTGAATTCGGGTTTGGCCCCATAGTAAAAGTTGTTTAGTATGATCCAAATATTAATGGGTTTCTTTCTTGGCTCTACGAGGTGATACACACTGTATTTTGAAAACGCGCACGTTATGCGTACGCGCACGTGCTGCACACGGATCTGGTGTGGCTTAGCCTTTACTTGATGTATGGTAATAAATAATAAAGCAGTCAATTCTCCATTATATCTACCCAATACAGTACTGTTATGTAATTAGGCGTTTACACAAACCGTTGTTGAAATGAAATCACCTTGAAATAAAACTATGAAAACGGATAAACTCGCGTATATTAACTAATTTTAACTTCATTCCGACGTTTCGAACACTTTACAGGGTTCGTGGTCTGCGGATGACTGACAATGGAGGAAATTTGATAGATCTACCTCCATCAAAATAAGAAAGATAAGTACAAAACTACCTACCAAAGAAAAATTACTAAACCACAGACAATAAATTTTAAGGGTGGATGTACATACAAAATTTGCAAATTAAGCTAGTTATTCATTACAAATATTTTCAGAATGAAGACAAGAAACAAAATAAATAATCTACGCCGGTTCTATCCCTACGCCACTACCTGAAAAGTATTTCCTTCCTTTGTATGATTATATTGTTAGGAAGGTATCCCAAAATTGGGACCGGCAAGAAACTCAGCGGGTCAACTCTTTTCAAAAAACATTTGTAGTACATCTTAAGATCATCATGCATTAAACCGAAACATACAATTTTGATTAATAAGGAAATTTAAAATAATTTTGAAAAAAATTTGCCAGTACTTAAAAGGGGGTAATGGTCACCACCGCCAAATACATCAGCCTCACGGTTTTCAAAGTCAAAGTCAAAATATTCTTTATTCAATTAGGCCCAGCAACGAGCGCTTTTGAATCGTTAAACTAAATAGCGAATGAGAGAAAAAAAAAACTACCTCCGGTTCTAACCCTACACCACTGCCTGAGAAGAATCCGGCAAGAAACTCAGCGGGACTTTCTTTTTTCAAATAAAAGTTTTATAACATCTTACGGCTAACATGCATTAATTAAAAACGAAACATAAATTTGATTGAATATAAATACTGATATAGTACATTAACTAGAGATGAGGTCTCTAATAGTCAGAACAATTATATAAATTTAATGAATTTTGAGAAATGTATAGATGTAAAGATATATGTAAAAGGGCATACAATTGTTTTTAGTTAAACGTTAAAATTAGCATTATTATACTGCTAGAGATGTAAAGGTCTCTAGTTGTCAGAGTAAAAAGAAAACAAACGGATACATTTCACTAAATGTTTCAGAGATGTATAAGGTCTCCATGCGTCATAATATTAAATAATCATAAATAAACAAACATGTAGCGAATTCAATTTCTCATATCAAGAACAGCAGGAAAATTGTTTGAATTTAAGCCATGAGTGAGCTTGATTAGACCGGTCTCCGCAAACAGCACCCGTTCACGAGTATGACGCGTATCTCAGCCATCGCCTCCCTCAACCTTCTTTCGGGAAAGTGGCGACCCGATCAACGACGCCACCGTAAGCAGAGACCTTAAAGTGAGCATGACTGTGCAAGCTATCAGGCAGACAATATAATTTAAATACTATGAATGCTGACCATATTTAGTTTCATGAGAATTTATATTCGTACTTGCCCGTTACATATATGACAACTATCACAAGAAAAAAAAATAGAAATAGACATAACTAGTACAGAAAATCTGAATACAAAATTAAAATTACTTAGGTGTAAAGGACTCTAAGTGTCGACATAATGTACATTAAAATAGGAAAAATTAAAATAAAAAGATAATCTCGGAGATGTATAAAGTCTCCAAGTGTCAAGACTACATATTAGTAATACGGAAAATAAAAAAAACAAAACTGTAAGATAATGACTATCTTACGTCAGATCTATAATTAATGGTAACAATATGAAACACTAGTATGATAGTAAACATTCACTTATGTATATGATTTACCGAACACGTTACGGTACTGGCTTAAAAGCATTCTTATCATTTATGAAGTCGTTAACGGTATAATACGCCTTACTTATCAAGTAGCGCTTAACCTGAGACTTGAATTTATGCTGTGGCAAATTCGTTAACTCACTAGGAATTTTGTTATAAAAACGTGTACAGTTCCCAACGAAAGACGCACTAACCTTGGAGCGTTGATTTAATTCATATATTGTCTGCTCCAGTTGGTTTTGACAATTCAATAGTTGATTGGTTAAGGCGACACTGTCAGATTTACACATGACAGCCTTAAATATAGTTTTATGACGGTTTAATAAGACCTTAGATTTATCAATAAATCTTTTTAATTTTAAGTATCTCTTTATCTTTTTGGAACCCTTTAATTTAATTTTACCGCTGTCTAGATGTACAGATTTTGTTAAATCTACGGTGTCTAGAAATGGGGGATTCACTAAACTATCATGCAACAGGTCTTCCTGAAAACTATTTAGTTCATCAAAAATACTTAAATTGTTATGTTGCTGCCCCGAGCAATACTTGCACCGAACATCCCGTTCTTGTTGAGCCTCAATTTCCCCCAACTGCTGCTCTAGATCTCTGATGCGTTGCAATGCCTGCTCATGTGTGTCATGGCATTGTTCGAGCCGGTCTACTGTAGCCTGAAGTTCATTCCGTTGTCCTTGTATGTTCTCAAACTCAATATCCTGGATTGCAAGTTGACTTTTGAGAGAAGTGTTTGTTCTAACAACACACTCAAATTGCTTTTCACTCTCTTCCTGTTCCTGAAGGAGTTTTTTATTGTACTCATTGGCATCTTTCAGTTCCTTAAGAGCTTGCTGGAGATTTGCAGCCAAAGTGTCCCTCCGTGTCACTCGTTTTGTAATTTGGGCTGAAAACATATTGGCCGGGTTAATATTTGAGTTAAATAAGAATGGACTCCAGTGCTTTTAGAAATAAGATGTGACTACAACAATGTAAAAATGAACAGAGATCACTGACTTGATTTTGACTACAAGAATCAATAAGATCAATAAAATAGATGTGGTTATTCCCTGTATTGCATTACACTATCACTCATGAGGATGTTTCTGAGCTGTTTTGAGGACATTTATGACTAAATGATTAGATTTATAACTAGAAATATGTTAAACTATTGACATTTAAGATTGGTTATCCTTGTCATTAACATTAGGTACTAAAAATTACTGTAGGTGTAAAACCAATTAAATAATCTAAACAACAAGCCTTATAAATTATGAAAACAATACTCCCTTTTCATTATCTTCGTTGAAATACATGCAAATACGATGATATTTTCAAATCTTGAACGTTGGTCGTTATCCACAGCCTTGTATTTTGTAGTCAATATTCAACATGTTACACTAAACCAACTTATGAGGTAATACAATTACACTTAACACTCTTCCTAATAATACTTTTTATCACTGTAACTTGTTAAATAATACTGTAAAATAATTTAAATCTAATACTTAAATACGCTGTACGAATTTGACATTCGACCCGGCCGGTGTTGCCCGACCATTTTTCCTAGACTGTTCCTTTATCAGATGAACAACTGGATCCCAAGCTGGTGGTAGAGAAAAGCTTCTTTCCATTCTAATAAAGTTTGGATATTTCATTATCTCGATAGCCTCACGCAACATTCTAGGAATGTTTCTCTTCTCCTTAACGAGAACCAAAGGCTTGTCAAACTTAATAGAATGATTCGGTCCATCACTGACATGCTCCCAAACCGCAGACTGTTGTCGACGGTGCTTGACATCGGCTATGTGTTCCTTCACCCTAGTAGTGATATTCCTCTTTGTCTGCCCAACATATGAAAGCCCACATTCACAGTCCAGCTTATACACTCCTGCATTCAGTAAGGGGGTGCTATACTTAACAGGCCTCAGAAACTGCGACATCTTCTTCATTGGCTTAAAATAGGTTATAATAGAAGCACGTTTCAAGATACGGCTGATCCTGTCTGTAACCCCTCCAACAAAAGGCAGAACGGCTGGCCTGCGCTCAACAGTGGGAATCTTCATACGAGTCTTCTGATCGGCTCGAGGAATCTTCAGGTTGTTTGCTCGAAGTGCCTGCCTAGCATGCCGAAGCTCCGCAGCTAGATGCCGATCATCGCATATATTTTGGGCTCTCTGAAACAAAGATTTGCCTACAGTAGCTAGTTGGCTGGGATGGTGGTGGGAATTGCCACTTAAATACCTATCAGTGTGAGTAGGTTTCCTATATACAGTGTGACCCAAAGTTTTATCCGGATTTCTTATAACCAAAACATCTAAGAAAGACAGAGAACAGTCATTTTCTAACTCCATAGTAAATTTAATTTTATCATGAATGGAATTTAAATGATCTAAGAAAGTTGAAACACTACTTTTTGGAAGGATAGTAAAAGTGTCATCTACATATCTTTTAAATATCTTCGGCTGCATGGGAGCCAATGAGAGTGCTCTCTCCTCGAAGTCCTCCATAAAGATGTCTGCGACAACAGGAGAAACTTAGACCACGAACCCTGTAAAGTGTTCGAAGCGTCGGAATGAAGTTAAAATTAGTTAATATACGCGAGTTTATCCGTTTTCACCACACTGCTCGTAAACACGCTGTTTGTCCTTCAATTTCAGAGCGCAAAACTGTGTTTTAATCTATAGAGGTTAAAGTAATTTTTTTTTAATATTCTGGGTAGTCTAAAGCAATAACTTATACGGCCTGAGAGTGCAATAAGCTTTTTGACGTTTGAACTAGACAGTACGTTCGAAAACTCAATACTTTCAAACATATTCATACACATGAACCTTTCATAATATTATATTCAATATGCTAAAATCCAAAT
>JALPQI010005496.1:0-67083 GCA_025490895.1 Thaumatotibia leucotreta
GTCTAACTGTATTAATTAAACAGTGTCAGGTGTCTATTTCGTCCGCGAGATACAAACCTACTGTCGCTTCAACCTTGTGCTAAGACCTTAAGCAATTGTGAATTGTATACGTCATAAATATTATATTTGTATACAAGGTGCCCATGAGGAAAGGGAAAAATTCTAACAGCATGTTCCTGAGACTAAAAGAAGCAAAAAATATTATACGAGTGTTGGTCAAATCTGTAGTTTTTTTTATTTTTTAAATGCCTTAATACACAAAAAAAGCATTTTATTAATGATATTGATAGGTATTAGCGCAAAAAGGAACTTTAAAGTTTTTTTTTTTACATTTGCTAGGTAATTAAAGATTTTTTCGTTAATTTGATGTCTGTCAATCAAGTGTGACAAGACTTAAAACAACATGGTGACAAAATCGTTTCCTAAAATGCGTTTATCATAGCGTAACAGTCTTAACCCTTAAATGCATGACCTTGACAAAGATTTATTCAAATTCTGAGTTGCTGTCAATAGAGTCAAGAATACATGATGCATATATACATCACTATTCATTTAAGGGTTAAACGGTTTTAAGAAAAAAAAATGTTTCTCTTAAATTAGACTGAATCCAGAAAACTTCACATGACATTTTTAACTTCAAATTTTGTCAGAAATCCGCTGTTAAAGTTTTTCTCTTTCCTCATGGGCACATTGTATATGTAGTTGAGCATTATCAAATTAAATGTAGCTCTGTTATTAAAAGCTCAAACTGCGTTTCATAACTACATATATATAGCAATATTCTTAATTAAAAAAAAAACTTATATTTTTCATTTTGCCGATGAATGCAGTTTTATTTCCTAGTTTTTGGCTTCCGTCTGTAGAATGTTTTATTAGTAATGTGAATATTGCGTTGTAAGACGTGTTTTTTGTCAATTAACCATCCATTGTTTTGCATGGAAGTGCTAACAAATTTTTTTGTACACTGTTGGGTCAAGTGATGTCGTGGGATGGTGTCAAGCAAGTCAACATTTACAATTATAATGACATGCCAAATATTTATTCATGTTGTATGGTATACCATTGTTGTAGAGACATAATTTCAAGTTACAATAACTAGGTACATCTTTAAGTTTATTAGGAAATTATAACTGAAAAAGAACATTCTCTTGATGACTTAAGGCCCTAGGTGCCTAATAGCATACCATCGGGATGTTTTTTTCAGCTACTGCCCGTTTCGAAAGTTTGTCTACAGACAAGTTTAGTCATTTAAGCAGAAATAAGGTTTTTTTACGCAACTATCATTTTGTTACATTTATAACTCAATTATTTTTTTACCTGTGATTATATTCTAGGAAACGTACAGGTATTTGGAAAAGCCTCTATCTGAACATTTTAAACTAAGAACTTTGCAATTTCTAAACCTAGGCTTTTTCAGAATTAGGATGACTCAAGGCATACGTCTCGCAAATATTTACTTATTGTAGTGGCATTACCAAGGACAGTACCTATGACATCACAACATCGTATCTACTATATTGTTTGCGCGAATGTGTTACTTCTTTAATTATCGGCATGTAGTCGACCCAATAAGTGCATACTTATGCAACTTTTGGAGTTTATCACCACAGAATAGAGTCGGAAAGTGGAAGACACTATATTTGTATTTGGTTAATGGTGTTTTAATAAAATCGTTGAGATCTGTACCAAATGGAATTCTACAGAAATAGTTTTAATCTCACTTCATACGTGTATAATGTAGAGTAGGCAAAAGACTTTCGATTGGTATACAACATTTAATTGTTGCATGATATTGTCCATTACACGTTAATTTGTACTTTCAGGTGCAATAAAACGGTGTTTTGTGTGTTGTTACTAATAACGATAAATCTATGTTTTCGCTTATACTCAATTTATTGCCAAAATCTATTTCAAAAATGTCATACATGAAGGTAAAGTAATTTCTTCTGGTTGTTGCCACTCTTCAGTATGCTTACCATGAACTGCCGCCGTAAGTTTAACGCGGACTCACTTTCTAACCATCCCGTTCATACTTGCGTATAGATGCGAGCACGAGGGATAGAAAATAAGTCCGCGTTAATCTCACGGCGGCAACTCATGATAAGAATGGTGTAAAATTGAAATACAGAGGTACTTAATTCAAATTGACGCAACTTTATTTTCCCTGTGACAAGCGGACAATATAAACTTGTGCAGGTTTTAATGAATACCTTAATATCCGCAGGGTCAACAGCGGAGCCACTGAGCTCTGCATACGCAGCGCAGTTCGGTAGCGCGTTCGCCGCCGCGCCGCTCGGCTCCGTGCTCGGCTCGGCCGCCGCCGCCGCCGCGGGAAAGCAGGTCGAAGGTATACCCACTTAACTTTAAATATAATTAATAAAATCGTTTAAAATAACTACACTGGTAGCCATCTAGTGTGTGTGATGAAAGTGTGTGCCGATGTTTTGTTTTTACTTCGTACATGGTCCTTCGAGCCAGATTCTATCTCTCTTTTAGTAGCAGGTTAGCAGTAAGTACAAAATTGAAGACAGTTATGTAAGATATAATACGCGATGATGAGATATCATATACTCCCATATTTAAGACTTTTCTGTCCTTTACATACTTACGTAGTACTTTTTTAACGATTCAAGAATTTCGAGTAGACAACCTACAGCTGTATGTCAAAAGCATATTAGTATAATAACATGTATCCAGTATCCAAACTCGTGTTAATAGTTTGAGTTTAGTTAAATACCTACTAGGTATATACTTTTTTTTGCAGGTCCAGAAGGTGGAAACTTGTTCATATATCACCTGCCACAGGAGTTCACCGACACAGACCTCGCATCGACCTTCCTGCCCTTCGGGCACGTGATCTCGGCCAAAGTGTTCATAGACAAACAGACCAACCTCTCCAAGTGCTTCGGCTTCGTGTCTTATGACAACGCCGCCTCCGCACAGGCCGCGATACAAGCCATGAACGGCTTTCAAATAGGTACAAAAAGACTCAAAGTTCAATTGAAACGTTCCAAGGAACTCTCGAGACCGTACTAATCTTAGACGACTTGTTCCTAGTGATTGTTTTTTTTTCGAAAAAAAACTAAGAACTATGCAAAGGTTGTAAGTATTTGAACGTTTGTTGTGATGTAAACCGGTGCACTTTGAACTGACAGATAGATAAGGTTCGTACGAAAACGCGAGTCCATGTGCACAGTTGTTAACTAATAAGTATAAGGTTAAGGTTTGTGTCAAAGGATTTATCGTTTCCAAAGTATTCCCCAAATTGTTTATTACTTATTAATATTTTATAACTTATAAGTTTTAGTCACTTTAAGCGTAAGTTCAATGCGTTCTGCAACCGATACTTTATGCACCAAAGAAATGGTACCGAACTAACAGTGTCGATTCAAACGCTCATTCTTGGAATAAATCAAATTACGTACGTGTTAAAAAGTTTACCTACCTACTTATATAAATGTTTGCCATCCAAAGCTTACTACCGGTGAACAAACACCGGAACTACCAAATAAGTATTGCTTTTTTCGTTGTTTTTGTTCGTCACATTATAGAACAACTTTATTATTTAGATAAGTATTACTTCGTTATATTAATTTTCTTTGTGTTACCGATGTAATTTGTTGTGTTAAAGTAATCCACGTGGCCATGGCAGTTACGCAGTTTTTGTTCAAATAAGATTTTAGAGTAACGAATCGATCTCAAAGTGATCATCAGTGTATTTATTTTACCTGACTTGTTGTCAATAGTGTACTTAAACTTGTAATTTTGTTTGTAGGACTGCCTACTGTGAACGTTTCTAACGCTTTATTGGCCCAAAACATATGAATTATTCATCTTACGTAGTAGATATCTCAAATGTTTTATTCAATTCACGCAATGTCTATATTTTTTAACTATTATTGATTTTATGTACCTAAGTTATGCGTGTAGCTAACCAAATACAATACCTACCTACTACTAACTTCGGTTAATGGTTATGCTACATTAATGATTACCATTACTGCAATATTCTAAAAGCGTATATAGTTGGATAATTGAGATATCTAGTACAAATCGTAAATATTTCCTACTTATTGTACTTGTTTGTGTGTAACTTATGCATAATTATGAATCTGTAAAGTTAATGTTCGACCGTTCGCTGGGCCATATTCTATGTCATATTCAGCGTACTACTGACAACCCAAAACGGGGATCATATTCGTTTTACCATAATCCTCAGAGTCGTATTTTTATTGTAACACATCGAACACTGGACCTTTAGTCAAAATTTTATTAGGTTTAAGTATTTAATATTTAGAGTATTTTCGTACGTAAGTTTGGTATTCAAACATCTCACCCAGTATGAGCATCCTTCAGGAGACATTCTCTGAAGAACATAGCTAACTACACAATGATCATGCTCATAACATGGGTTCAGGTACTTAAAACTGTTTGCCAATATATTATTTCACTTCATAAATCACTGGCACAGTTCGGTCTTTATTATATAACTTCTTTATTACAATTATGTACCTAATTATACCTACTTTACTTCTTACACTTTTTTGTAATTTTAGGTTCTTTCCTTTAGTTATATAATGTCCCAAGCTGTTAGTTAAAGCCTGTGACATGTAAGTTTTATAGGTTTTTGAATGGCGGAATTGTCATCGTTAATTAAATCGGGCGTTAACTAATCCTTGGTATAATTTATATGATTTTGCACGCATAGGTACAATTATATTTCACTAATTCGATTTGTGCCAACGCGTCAAGTTCCAACTACCCACGATCGACCAATTAAAAATGTGAAGTACCTAAACTGTGTTTACTTTTGTCGTTTGAAGAACTGATGTAGATCATCATTGTAATAGCTTAATTAAATTTAGTTGAGTATTATACATTAAATAGAGGATTATTAAGATGGTTTACCTATAAGTTATTTACTCTAATTTAGTCATGTTTTGATGTCTGAAAAAAGACAATATCTAGACTGAATAAGTTCCGTTGTAGGTGTTGCAGTTAGTGATTTTCAGTCATTCGTCTAGTGATTCCTTTATTTAGGGTTCCGTAGAACCTGCATGATTATAGCTTTTTGTCGTTCATTTCTTGTTATAAGATAAATTATTATTAGAGGGGAATGTATTTCTTTTAAATTTGTTTTACGTTTTGGTAGGTTAATAAAAATGGGACACGACCACGAGATCAGTCTGTTAACTTTAGGTATGATTTTAAAATAATTGTCAAAAATGCTAGTGTGGAGGGTTTTTTACCTACTTAATATTTCTTAGGTATGTATAAGGGAGACCTCATTGTTGTTGTGCATGAAAAAATGCCTTTCGGAGTTTGAATGTGGAATAAATATTTCAGTTCACGTAGATTTGTGCTGTTTCATATGAGTTTCCCGCCAAACAGTACCTAACAGCCAAACTTTTAGTGATTTTAAAATTGTACAAATCTGTAATTGACATTAAACAAATTGATTGTGTTTGTCCGACATTTAAAGCTTATGCAAAGACATGTGTGAAAATTAGAGTGAGATAGCTGGACGATACGGGTACCTATAACTAGGTACGTATAACTAAACGCAGTTTCATTTTCACCCAAGGTATTTTCAGATACCTACTTTTCTTTATTAATAATCAAGTAATATAATATCAACACGGGCAAAGCGCAAAAAAATGTACCTATCCATTACCCTCGTGTTAAAATAGTGTATAAAATATGTGGCCCTTTATCCGTGGCGATATTATAGACTGATTGTACTATGCCACATTTTGGCACTGGATTTTGGACAGATATTTTTGGCTAAAGTGTGTAAATTCTGTTGATAAATAAATAGGCATATATCAAAAAGGAGAGACCATCCGTAACTGTGCAGTCAAAGCTATATTTAGTTCAGTTTCTACTCCAACATTTTTATACAGACCAGGATGCTTAGCCAAGTTGCCAATCGCTAACGCTTAATAGCGTATCATAGTTTTCCCTCTCTGTCACTCTTTCATATTAGCGCGGCAAAGACAGTTAGCTGCCTTTCGTTTACGATTAACGATTGAGCGTTAGCGATTGGCAACTTGTCTAAGCACCCAGTTACTTTGAAGTTGCATAGAAAAATATGTAGAGGGCTCTTTGCGACAGTTACTTAAATATGCCGAAACTTAATAATAATAAATGTATTAAACGCAGAACTGATGACGTGCAGGCCCCTATACCACAAAACTTTACAAGCGTACAATTCTACAAAATTGTCAACTTTTTGTATGGGAATTTATACAATTTTGTAGAATTGTACGCTTGTAAAGTTTTGTGGTATAGGCCACTGGTAGTTGGCAACCTCACAGTAGCTCAAGCTTGTGATTACTCGTAAGTTAAACTTGTGATTACTTTACTGATGAGCTGTTAGAAGCTAGATTTATTTGTCAACTCTTTAAAAGCTCACAAATTATGAGATTTATTCAAAAATATTATAGCCAAATAAAATACCTAGCTGTCGCGCATCCGCAGTGCGCACCTGCAAATTTGTGAATTGGCATTTTGCTACTTGTCAGCTTCTTCTACAATATATACCTACCTACTGGCTAAGGATATACGAACCTAGAAACCTAGCTCCAAAGAATACTTCCAACTAAAATATTGCTATATTTGTCTCTTTCACTAGAAGAACATTGTAATATTGGTTTCACTACACAGTTGCCAAGAGTTGGCTTCCAGGCGTATTATTCTTAGCCTACCAATATTTTTGAATTGTAGGACTATTAGTTCAGTTGACTATTCTAAATCGGTTCATAAATAGGACAGAATAATTAAGTCCACATTACATGTAACTATGTCAGCATATCCTAAACTACGGACGTAAATTTATTTTTACACAATTTCGAGGCACCTTATTTAGTATACAATGGTAAAAATTAATATAAAAGAACTGTTTTATACAACACCTGTTTTGTTGATATGAATGTAAATAAATGTCAAGTTTAAAAAATAAAACGTGTTTTTTTACTATTCCACCTTTTTAGATAAATTCTACTAGCAACTAAAACTTGTAAGTCGCACGCCATAGAAAGTTAAATTTCAATAATTGTTTTGACTTCCTGCCGCCCAGACAATAAAATTCGCCAGTGAATTTTGAATTAATAGTGTAGGAAATTAGTTTTATTTGAAGAGGCCTTTTAATAGGACTCTGGGCGTCTAGAGGTTAAAATTTCTTGAAAGGTGGGTTACAACAACAAACGAGCGAATGCTCATTCTATCCTCCATTTTACAAAATCAACGAATTTCAACGAATAATGTTTTGTGTAAAGCCGCGTTTCCACTGTGTTCTGAGCGAGCGTTCGTTCGTTCGTGGGCTGATGGAGGAACATTTTGCTATGTGAAATCCTGTTTTCATCTGCCCAATAACGAACGAATGCTCGCTCGGAACACTAAGTGAAAACGGGGCTTAACGAACGAATATCGTAGAGTGGGGATAGAATGTGCATTCGCTCGTTTGGTGTAAACCCACCTTGATACATCGAGCTTATGAATTCCAATTTTATTATCCAATTTTGATTGGTCCATCACAGTTTTGATTAATTACATTCTACTAGTATATTTCCGAGAACTTCAACCGGTGTCCATTGAGACCGGATGGCAGAGTTGTTTAGGCGTCAGCCGTGAAAGTTGGGGACGTGGGTTCGAATCCTACTTCGGGCGTTGGTGAACATACAGTTTTTAGTATTTGGGTACCCACTAAACCCCTGGGCCCTGTGGCGTTGCCCTATGCCGATACGAAAACACCATAGGATCGCAATCTATTCTAAACACATCCAATTTCAAAATTTCATAAAAAAGGAACTTTCAATTGATCGAAATCTTTTGCAGGGTTGACACAATGGCAAACGGTGGCGACGTTAAAGGGTTAATACCATATAATATGAGGAGTGTAGTTTCAAAAGGCATGTATTTTCAGAAAAAAAATTGTTCTATGTTTTCATCATCATCATCATATCAGCCGAAAGACGTCCACTGCTGAACATAGGCCTCCCCCAAAGATTGCCACAATGACCGGTCCTGCGCCACCCGCATTCAGCGGACTCCTGCGACCTTCACCAGGTCATCGGTCCACCTTGTGGGGGGCCTACCCACGCTACGCCTTCCGGTACGTGGCCGCCACTCAAGAACCTTCCCGCCCCAATGGCCATCGGTTCTACGCGCAATGTGCCCCGCCCACTGCCACTTCAGTTTAGCGATTCGGAGAGCTATTTCGGTTACTTTGGTTCTGCTGCGGATGGTCTCATTTTTAATCCGATCACGCAGAGAGACTCCTAGCATAGCCCTCTCCATTGCCCTTTGGGTGACTTTGAGCCTTCTTATGAGGCCCATTGTAAGCGGCCACGTTTCAGTACCAATCAAGTAAGTATGTTTTCATAAGAGAAATAATCTCTATTGACAAAGTGGAAATGAGCCCTGTTGAAAAGACACAACTAACGTGAGACCTAAACATATTAAAATACAGGGTGTTTGGTCAGCGGTGTCGGAGCTTGTAAAGGCTTAAAACTACAATCAATTTCATCGATAAATTACCATGCAATATTTTTTTGTGCCAACAATAATTAAATGACGGTAATTTTAAAATTTTAAACAGACGAATACGGGTGCCTGAGGTATTTCTGGAATTATACGTTTGTTATCAAAAATGAAAATACATCATGCATTCGTCTGCTTGAAATTTTAAAATTGCCACCATTTAACTATCGTTGGCACAAAAAAAAATCACGGTAATTAATTATCGATGATTTATTGATTTTAGTAATTTAAGCCCTTAAAAGCTCCGACAGCGCTGACCAAACACCCTGTTCCTCTAGTCCCATCTCGTAGCCAGATTTGGTAGCTAGCTACGTATGGGAAAAATAATCCCGATTCGAAGCTGGCTACTATGCGGGAATTCGAAAGTCCCATCTCGTAGCTAGGTTCTGAAGCTGGCTTCCAAATGGGAAAAATAATCCAGATTCGAAGCTGGCTACTATGCGGGAATTCGAAAGTCCCATCTCGTAGCTAGGTTCTGAAGCTGGCTTCCAAATGGGAAAAATAATCCCGATTCGAAGCTGGCTACTATACGGGAATTCGAAAATCCCATCTCGTAGCTAGGTTCTGAAGCTGGCTTCCAAATGGGAAAAATAATCCCGATTCGAAGCTGGCTACTATGCGGGAATTCGAAAGTCCCATCTCGTAGCTAGGTTCTGAAGCTGGCTTCCAAATGGGAAAAATAATCCCGATTCGAAGCTGGCTACTATACGGGAATTCGAAAGTCCCATCTCGTAGCTGGCTTCCAAATGGGAAAAATAATCCCAATTCGAAGCTGGCTAGGTACCTACTACACGGGAATTTAAAAGTTACATTCTTCGATGTCGGTAAAAACATACAAACACAACGAGATGAGACTAAAGGCAATATCAATCCGATAATTACTATAAAAATATAGCCTACAATTTTTTTTTACCTAAAATCAATTTTATACAGGGAAAATATAGGTACGAGTGTTTCGCGGTAACCCCTGCAAAGATATCTGAATACTTTGGTTTGCCTAATTACATATATGGTATACCAAAATCTGGCTACGAGGTGGCAAAATTGATCCCATTTAGTAGCTAGCTACAAGATGGGAAGACATGTTTCTCATTTCGTAGCCAGCTAGTAAATCTGGCTACGAGATGGCAAAATTGTTCCCATTTGGTAGCTAACTACGAGATAGGAAGACGCGATTCTCATTTCGTAGTAGCTACCAAATCTGGCTACGAGATGAGACTAACAGCTATCACCGCCGGGCGAGTATCGCCGTGTCTCTTTTATTTACACGGGAGTGCGTATCTTTTGTTCGTGTTTATAGCCGATAGTTCATAGCTTAGTAGCTCGCGGTGAAACCAGTGCCTAAAGGGTATATTGAACCGGGTTACTCATGATGTCATGATCTATGTTTCCAACAATTAAAAGAATCCACGTCCGGAGCACTCTCGGTGAAAGTCCGGCGTGTACTGCGGGCCTGCGAATCATGGACTTAAATTGTGTCAGTAACCTGGTATGATAATATTTTAATACCATATACATATTATCCTATAACCAGGGACCGAAACCGTTATTTCACAAAAACGTCGAAATAATCCAATTTTTTAAAGTACTCCATTAATTTAGAATTTATATACCGTAGAACGAAAAAAGAACAGGGGGGTTACCATGACGTACTATTGCGATTGCTTAGGTCGAGAGAAAGGGACAATGCTATACGAGTCGTATATCTCTGTCCCTTTCCCTGAACCTAAACTGAATCGCATTAGTACATCTTGGTAACCCCCCAGTTCTTTTTGTATGGAGAAAATACTAGTTCCGGTTCCTGCCTATAACTACTGTTAAAAAAATTGCAAGTAACCCACCTATAGTTGCCGATTTCTAAAAATGAACTTTTGACAGTTTAAAAATGAGCATTCATGGAGCTATACCTAACCTGGAGTAAGTACTGCGACAAAAAAGTGTGACAGACAGAGAAAGCATAGCTACTGATAGGATAAGCATACTGATAGGATTGCATCTCGTTTTGATTACGGTGACCATGCTATAGATAAATAAACCCACGGACCTTTACCTAAACTGGACTGAGTACCTACTGCAACAAAAAAGTGTGACCGACAGAGAAGCATACTAGATAATTGCATCTCGTTTAAATTACGGTGACCATGCTAACTTTTTAACAAAAAAACTCTAGGTTATTTGCAAATTATTCGATAATGATGCACACGTGTGGGAAAAAAACAATTTCTGTGCATAAGTTTACCCCTACAAAGAGCACTTTCTGAGCATATGCATTGAAAAATTGTTTAAATTCCTTCTCGCGAAAATGCCCAGTCAAGAATAAAATTGACGTTTAAAGGTATAACAAATTTTATTTATTAAAACAAGACAAAAAAACAAACCAACATACTTTGTACGGTCGAGGAAATTGAATGTTTAGCAGTTTATGGCTCACTTTACATTGGTTGTGTTTAGTAAATACAACGTGACTAAATTAACCTGAACTGCAAAGTGCTAAACATTCAATTTCCTCGACTGTACAATCAACAACACACCTGTGAACACAGGCAAAGTGCCAAAAATATGTAAACAGAACTTTATTGCCTGGACATAAAGGTGTGTATACATATTTCTGGCACTTTGTCTGTATCCACAGCTGTGTTGTCGATTGTACCACCGACACTAAATATTCAAAAGAACAAACCTACTACTGTAAAACATTTTCATAGGCACCTTCATTTTCCAAACAAATATTCAATCGTGCCCGAGTCACCCGATTAAAGTTAACAGGTGTAGCAGCACCCATAATGTCAGCTTCTTCATGAATTTGGCTATGTAAAGTTTTCTGAAGGTATGAATTAGTACATTGTGATGCATACAATGTTTTTCATTTTCATTACACTTACCGACAAAAAAATAATTTTTAAGACATAATATTATTAAATGACGTACTGACATTTCTATTATTCCCTAGAGAATTTCACTTTTCTATTACTCCCGCTGCGCACTCAAGCAATGGCGCGCTTAGACAGCAAGTGTGATGAAAATTATATTTTTCCCTGATAGCCGTTTATCCTATTTTTATGTCCTATAATTTGTAAACAATCTTTTTTTAGGTGAGTGAGATGACATTTCTTCAATTTTATGGCTGAACAGAGCCTAATGCTTTCGTCTGCAACAACGTTTTACAAGGTTTATACAGGTAGATTGTGCAAGTGAGACACCATCCTCCGGTTAGTTGCTCTCACTCGGACCGTTTTCACTAGTCTCTTCTTATAACAGAGTTGTATCCGTCGTGCTCACTGATGTGGTTCAATTTTGATTGACTAACAAAAATGAGTACTCAGTCCAGTTTAGGTAGACGTCCTTGTGAGCATTATATTATGACGTTAAGACTGTCAAAAAAAAAAGGTGAGTCACCCTCATATTAATAAGGATTAGACTATAACTGTCAAAACTTCATTCTTAGAAAGCGACAACTATAGGTACTGCTCGTCAGTAGAAAACAAAAAATTGGTTGCCTGTAAAGTCGGTATACGGGCGAAAGTTTTACGTGACAACGACTTTTTATGTCTGTCTCTCTCGCTCTTAGGCGGGCTAACCATGCCCGAGTGGAAGGGACGCGTGCCTCTCACTCGCTCTCATTGTGAGCGCATAACGTGAGCGGAGCGTAATGCAGTTTCTTGAAGTGTCACCCGGCAAACCAATTTATAAGACGTTGTCACGTCAAAAAGTGTAAACAAATACTTTTGACGTATTTGACACATAAATCTTGAAACACGTTCGTAGATTTCTTTTTACGTTAATACTAATAATTGTAACTAAAATGTATGTGAATTCAAGGTTTTTCGCATTAGATTTAAAGATGACAATGAAATCGAGAAAATATAAAAAATTATGCCTACGAGGTTGTAATTCAAGGTCTAAAATGTCATTATTTCCAAACATAATCATAGTTGCGCTGCCAGTGCAGTGACACCTCAGGGTGCTTAGACAAGTTGCCAATCGCTAACGCTTAATCGTCAATCGTAAGCGAAAGGCAGCTAGTCTTTGTCGCACTAATATGCAAGAGTGACAGAGAGGGAAAACTACGATACGCTACTAAGCGCTAGCGATTGGCAACTTGGTTAAGCATCCTGGTCAGGTAATTCGTGTCGCACTGTCGCGTAAGGTCACATTGTAAAACATTTTTTTAAATTACAGTTCAATAAAAATCTGATATAATCGTAAATTTTATTCTAATCATTTCCTAGTTTTGGTACCTTCTCCGCATTAACGTCTTCTTCTTTTTCTTTCAGTTTTGTTACATCTTCTCTCTTTCCCAACAATGGCTTGGACTTGATCACACCATTCTCGTCGGCATACGGCAATATGTCACATATTAGTGGAGACTCTACTCCAAGAATGTAATGGCAAGTTCTTGGTTCTAATAGATATAGGGAGACTTGAGCCGAACTCGAGGAGTTTTCTAAACATTTCAGTTTAACTTCGGTTTGCCGTGGCTTTCCGGTTTTGTCGCAGATGTCGCCGCCAGAGTAGAAATGAGTTATTGAAGTGCGCTGCCCTGTAATTTAATTATCATTATTAAACATTTACGTAAATAATGTTAGCAAAAAATAATTCAATGCAATGTTCTCTCACTATAATATACCGTCTCCCAATCTAAGATTTATAGTTTAACTCTAAATATTTATGACATTGAGACCCTACATATAATATGGATATTCGGTTATTCCTATATAAATATGGATATTAGGTATATGTAAGGCGGAAATTGTATTCCGTTAGCCGATTTTAGTTACGTGCTTTTTAATTAAGTTATTAGATAATTACTTTGAGGATTTAGTAATGGAGTCGGCTTCATATCGTTTCCCCTCTGCCAAAGACTTTGGCCAAGAATTTGTACATTGACCAAACCTGTTTATAAAAACAATTTCATTAATCGATTCTTCGCAGTCTTGTAATCGTTATGTACCCGTAACAAGCTCCGTCAAAATGCCTGTATGTGCTATGTATGGATTCAAAACTCGTTCAAATACATCATGTCTACAAAATATGCGATACCATTTCATATCTTGCCTTTATTTGTTTATATTACAACATTTTATTACATAAAATTGTTCAAGAAAATCAAGTAGGTACCAGGGAATCGATAGCAAAATCGGTTTCAAAAATATCGCACACAATTCGTATTTTCATTTTTGACTGATGGAGAAAGTTTGACATTTATTGTATTCTCGTATTTAAGGTTAATAAGGTCTACCCATCTTTAAATTTTGTAGGAAATATCAGACTTGGTGAATCAAGTAAGACAGAAGACTCTGCCTTGGTCTAATATTAAGCTTATATGTAAGCCAATAAGGTTGAATATTTATTGCGCTTATTTGGAATACGTATTACGCGCGAAAATACATAGTGATGTGAACGTTACTCTTTATGACACAATGTCGAGAGTAGGTATAAAATGTCGAGATACGGAAACTTGTGTTTACGTATATTAGTGTTCTCACAGTAAGTAAATAAAAACACAGTCTTATCGAATTCAATAACTTCATTTTTACAAGTGCTACTTAACGCTAGTTGGACCTATATTATAAATTGTATTTAGGTACTTACTAAAATATCACTAAGGAATAGAATAGAATAGAATAGAATAGAATTCATTTATTTGGTGTAAAAAGGTAAACTTAAATTAAAATACATCTTAAACTAAAAACAACACCAAAATGGATGCCACTCAGCATATGCCGCTAGCTAATATCAATATCACCGGCCTTATTGCAAAAACTTGTATGTATACGCACCTACGCACCTTGTACCTACGCACTTGTATTCAAATTGTATCCTTACGAGTATTCACAATTAAGCCTCACTAGCCTCAGTGAGTTTTACCCCAGCTAACTAAAACTTTCTTACTACAACAAAATAAATAATACTCGTATGTACACTCGTATGGACATAAGTACATTGTTTTCTTTCACAACCGCTAATTAATATTATTTATTAAATATTATAATTGATTTACGGATTTCGAAATGCACGTGATTGACCGAGACTTTCCTTACAGTTACAGCCTCCGTAGTCAAAGATCGCGATAAACGAAAACATAATCAATAGGCTACTTGACCCATTTTTAAAGTTTGTCGTATATTATTAATCAATATCTGATTAACGGAAAAAAAATATAAAAATATTTTTTCACGACCTACAAAACCGCATAATTATAACTTAAAATTTAAACTTTCGTTACCGCGCGAAAACGAAACTAGCCATGTTAATGCTTAGATTATCTGTGGTGTGACGTCACTCAAACCGAAAACAAACATTTAACATGTCACTTATGTTATGTCAATGTCACAGCAAAGCTACATGGCCTACATGCCTACATGTCCATGGCGAATTTCACTCGTATAAGATCCGACATGAAGTTAGTTTAAGATCCTATGACGTCACATCATGGCCGACACCGTTTTAAGAGTACGAAATAAAAAAAAATAAAACAAATTTTTCAATTAAAAATATGTACTCATCAAACACTTTTAATACACCGTAATCGAAAAATATTGATCTTTTCAATAAATACTACAGAAAATAATATTTTTTTGCACTAAATTTGATATGAGTCAAGTAGCCTATTGAAGTAGGTTAATGGCAAGACATTCAGGCGGTTTTGTATTAAAATTGGTTGATTAATTAATAACTGTTACTAATTGTCTGTTTACTTTTATTTCAATACTCAAAACAACAATATATAGTACCAAGGTGCACGTCAATCTATGACGTTTAGAAAAATATATCGATACGATAATCTTCAGACACTTGAAAGCCATATTAATCGGTTCGATTACACCTACGTCGATAGTTTGAAATTGTGTCCGCATAGAAATTTTACTGTATTAGTGTGATAATTTAACTTAGTGTTGTGGTATTGTTTAAGTGTGCGTGAGTAGTAACGAGAAGAAGAAATGCATTTGTAGTTAGATCGTTTACATGTGTGCTACCTCGTCCCCCTCGGAAATTGGCAGAATGTTTTGTTAGGAAAGTTATAGCGATACCGTCTCCCCATACTAAATCCTCAAAGGATAATTATGCATAGTTAATTTTCAAAGTGAGTATAATACTTATTCAAATAAATAATTGTTTTCATTATTATACTCATTGTAATTTATTCGAATAAAAAAAATATCCGAAAAATTCACCAGCGATGAATTTGGTTACTCTTATTCATCTCTGTAACTACTTAACTACATTTTTAACCCTTAGTTACATAGAGTATCAAAAACGGTACGACCGAAATGACACATGTCGAAATAAGTAATCAATTGATACTGAGCAACAGTTCTAATTGATCAAAATCAAAATCAAAAAAAAATCAAAAATATTTTATTCGATAGCTTTAGAAGTAATAACAATATCTACACTGGTGCCTCTTTTTAAGTGTTAATACACTTGTGCTAATTGACATCGATTGTTTTCATAAGTCATTTTAAACATAAAATGTGTGATACCACATGCACCTAAGGCTTAGGCTGCGGCTCAATTGAGGCGGAGAGGAGCGGAGATGTGCAAAATTGGCACATGAGACCGCATCACAGTGTTTCAAATTTTGAATTTGAAGAATGTAATTGGTCAATTTTGCACATCTCCGCTCCTCTCCGCCTCAATGGAGCCGCAGCCGCAGCATAATGGCGATATGGAACTGTAAATAGGTTGGGTTATTCCTGTGGGAATGTGTACCTGAGAGCAACAGGGGAAAAAATCCCGGGATTTCTTTTTCCCAGTAGTTACCATCAAATATTGTAGTGGTAACAAGTGGGAAAATTATTCCCAGTAGTTACCACCAAGTACTCTAGTGGCAACAGGTGGGAATAAAATCCCAGTTGTTACCACTGGTGTCAGATGGGTGGTAACAGGTGAGAATAACCAATAGGTTTTGACTTTTGAGGTTATGTACCCACCTATAGGCTTGGGCGCCTTGGCCTTGTTTTCCTTGATCCAATCGAGGTGCGCTTGCTCGTCGAACCGGCCCAGCATCAGCGTGGTCTTCTCGCCGTTGCGGTTCACGTGGTATTGCACCACGTGCTGTCCGTAGCAGAATTCGTATTTCCACCACCCAGTACCCTGAAAACGTCATAGAGTTCTAAACTTCGTGCTTTGGGCAGAATACTTACAGAAGACTACTTACAGAAGGTTAAGTAGGTCGATGTCTATTATGCATTATGCAAGTCAAGAAAAACTAAATGAGATTACAGCGCGAACATCGAAATTTCGAGCATCTGTGCCATAGCAACGAAGGCGTAATTGGACTCTGATTTTCTCCATAATGAATTTTAAATTGTTGTATGATACAATGTTGAAATGTAAGCTTTGTACTATAAATAACTGTGCACTTGTATTATAAATAACTATTGTTTATGTTTATGTTCATTAGGGTGAATATCTGAGCGTTTCAACCGCCTAATTTTGGTGGCATCATTTTTGCCGAAGTTTCTATTCGTTACAATGTACTACTTTGTCATTTGAGAGAGGCACGGTATCTTATACAAATGACGAAGTATAGACGTTTAGAAACTTCGGCAAAAATAATGCCACCAAAAATAGGTGGTTGAAACGCTCAGATATTCACCCATTACTGAGACGCAAATAAATAAATAAACGCCGAACAAGATACCTACATCCCTGGACAATCTCACCGCTTTTGTACGATAAAGCTACTACGAACGCAGATTTCATGTAGTAGGTTCCTGACAGTAGTTTTTTTCATTGTAACTTTACTTAATAAAGTACGTAACAGGTAATGAGAATTTTACTGGTTCTGCTCACGATTACAGCTCCTATGTCTTCTTAGTCGGACACTCTTGTCAGAGTGGTCGTGGTTGCGCAGACGGGGTACTTGGACAGCTGTTTGTTGTGTCGTAAACTTTCTCGAGAACTGCTCTACTGGCAATTTGCTTCCATTTTTTCCGGTCCGAAGTGTTGCGAGTGCTCACCCCATGCCTAGCTCCTATGTACTCACCCCATTTAAGCAGTTCTCTCCGTTAAGGAAGGCCCGGACGGGCGAGTCGTCAGATATCATGGGCAGTGGGTTCTCCGCCACCTGAGAGGCCTTGGCGCTCTCCTCCGCGAGGTCATCGCCCTCGCCCAGAGGGTGCAGCTCGAATTTCAGATGCGTTTCACCGTCCTAGGATAAAATAATCGTTACATCGTGATTTTGCGAGGGGTTTAGATATTTCTTTGATTATTATATTCCTGTTAGAAAGGGTAACTAAACACGGATTCCAGAACCGGATTAAATATCAGGTGCGGGACCCGTAGCACATTTTGTAGGGGGGGCCTGGTTTCTTATATTATGTTAATTACAAGTATTAAAAAAATACCCTTGAAATAAAATGGACCTTTTCTAGAGGCATGTTTAACCGTCCATGCGGACTTTGAATTTAGTTCTGTTCTGTTTGTATTTTTTTTTTAATATAAATTTATTCATACGTTTGGGTCTTTGTCAAATCAGTAAAGCCGTCGCGCTAATTGCAACAAATATTACGGGACAGATTTACACAATTTAATACGTATGTGCTGATTTAACGTTGTTCAATGAATGCTAGATAAATTGTATTGACGTTGGGATGAAATTGTGATATCCTCGGAAAAAACATTTATTTTGATGTCTACTATCACCATTCAAAGCGGCATGCTTCCATCTAAGAGTGCAGCCTTTTTTCATAATGTAACAATTTTTTTTCTGAAACCCCGTGATGAAAGGAAGATACATAATTAATAACATTGACGTGAAGGTTTGGACCATTCTGTAAATGTTTTTTTGTAATAAAAACGCAATATTATGCCCTCACAAGATACGAACACGGCGGCTTACTAGCGACAGTCTAGCTACGTAGCCTACATATATACCTAAAAAAATGTAGTGCTGTACCTACAAATAAAAAAATAATAACAAATAATTACCTTTTCAATTTTTTCAACTTTCAACACTGCTAGTATGTCCTTAGCGTCACCATCCTTAACATGCCAACAAAGAGTTACAAGCATCTATTACTAAATAGCTACACTACTAAACAGAACATTAGTATAATTCCTTCACAAATTGCAATAAACAAAACAACGTTACAGGAAAGATCAAACAACAAAAATGCAAAGAAATGTCAAAACTAAATCAATCTACAAAATAATAAATATCTTAAAAGACTTCAAAATATTTTCTTAGGTTTAATTTTTATATTGCACTTATAAATGGGAAGTGAAATTCAAAATTGAATATAATTTCAAAGCCTTCTAAAAATAATCATTATTAAGTACAAAAAGTCCAAACAAGAACACTCAATGATATAAAAAAAACTACAAAATATATATTTGACTAATAGCAAAATCATACTTACATTGTTCAGTCTGATAGTCTGATGATGAAACCTCAAACTGTCAACCTCTGCTTTAAGTAAACTTCTAGGTTTTTTTGGAGAGTCTCCAATTGGTATACAATCAATGATGTTTTCCCCTACTTCCTTGGACTTGAACTGGGGATGTTCACAGAGTAGTGGTGCTAGAATGATGATTTCATATTCACATGTGGAAGTCTCCTTGAAGGAGTAAACCTCGTGTTTGCCGTGCGCGTAACAGACATACTGGACACGAGTCACGCGTGGTTTGTTGCTGAGATCACAGAGTGTGCCTGATAAAAAAAACATTCCTTTATAATATAATCTATCCCGTATATATTTTATTTATTCTGTTATTATTATAGGGCATGTTGACTATTTGTATTACATTATATTTGTTTGATTGTGGTATAGTGATGTTTGAAGCTACAAATGTATGTTGTTGCTTCTAAACAATATGTGTAAGTTTTTAGTAAACATCCCACTTTGTTGCTTACCATAAAGATGAGATTTCCTTGTATCTTCATATGAATAAACTGACAAAGCTGCTTTATGGCAAACAACAAAGTGGGATGTTTTACTAAACTCACTCACATATGAAAATGAATTTATGGTTGCTACATTCAAGGAATATGAAATCACTCACATATGAAAATGAATTTATGGTTGCTACATTCAAGGAATATGAAATTGGTGTCTCACTGAATCAACTTTAAACCTTGTCATAAACATAATTATAAAATTTCATTAAAGAGTACTAGTATATTACTATCTCACCATCATCCATGACCATCTCTACATAAGGCAGGACCTGTCCTTCAACTTTAGTAGTCCGAGGAGGTGTCACAGTCTCCTGCGGCACTTTAGCCTGTTCCTCCAGCTTGGCTTGTTTCTCCATACTCCAGTGGCCCAGGAAATATTCTTGAGTCTTTACTACTTTACCTAGAATTTAAGATATAAACATCCATTTAATGCTGTAAGTTAGATATTTGACCTTAACCCTTCAACTGGAAATTCATATAATTGAAGATGCTGAAAGTTCAACTTAGTCTTAGTCAGTTAATTAAAATCTAAGTAGGCATGTCCGCAGCGTGCAGCGGGAGCTTGCCAGATGAAGGGTTATAGAAAACTATTCTATATTTCTTTTCATATACAATAATTAATAAGGTGAAGGGCTCATGCATTTCTTGTGTTGTGAGAATGCATATTGTAAGAGATTTTTAAAATTTTCTCAATCATATTAACAAACTAACTAAAATATAAATCATCACCACTGAAATAAAATAGTAAATCTTTAATAGAAGTTGCAAACAATTGTACATTCAAAATATGTTTAATTTCCAATCTAAATCATTGAATACTGCAAAATCCAAGTGTTATTATCAACTCATATGGACATTTATTTGAATGGTTAGTTTACATTGTTCAACTTATATTGATGGCAACTCTATGTGTGCTAACAATTCTATAGGTGTGAATGATAAAGTACAGGCCTAGTTTTAATTCCCTTGTGTCTACAAAGTATATTACCTTACCAATTCGGAATTATATAATATAAATTTAATTATTTTGGCTTATAAGTATTTTTTGTTTATAAAGGATGGAACATCCACAACATGGAGAGACAGCAAAGTGTCTACCCAAGCAATATAAATATAAGTACACCTAAAAACATACCCTCTCTTTCCTCATGATACTGTCGTATATAGCGCCCATGGCAAACCTCGTAGCTCCAGTAACTTTCTAGGCGATATGAACATATTTTCTGTGCAAACAGAGGTTTGAGCAACTCAATTGGAGATGGCCCATCATACTCCTCAATACTTGTGGTTTGTTTTGCCTGTAGCTCTGGCAAGTGGCACTCATATTTCTCTTTGTTAGATGTTGTTACAACATGGATTTCTTTATTCTGTAAAATGGATGATATTAATTAATGACTAACATTATTACAAAGTATCAAATATTAATATTTGTATGGTAGGTATTGTAATACTATTCCTCTTCAATTTATGAGTTAAATTAACAGAACCTGTGGTTTTTTTTCTCCATCGACTAGATTTTCCAAGGCTTCATCAGCACCGGGCCAATTTATACCAAACAGTATACTATCGTCGAATCCCTTGTAGTCATGTTCGATGCAAATTACAAGCCCGACAGCACTTAGCACTAGTAAGCAAACACTCCTCATTTTAGATATTATATCAAACAACCATAATTTATAATAGATTAATCCATAAATTCAGCATTATGTATGTTCAAACAGCAGTATGGTAACATAACTAAATTGAAAATACAGTGTCAGAATGCTGTAAGCTATTGAGTTTTGGTTCGCTGACAGTTATCAAGGTAACTATTATAAATCGTTCGAATAATAACTCCAATGAGCTGGAGCTATGCAAGACAGCCACGACAGATGATAGCAAACTGACAGATAATTCACACAAATAGAAATGTACTCAATAATAAGGCCCATAAAGGATTTTTTCGTCTGGGTTTTTGTACCGTAAACGTCATATGAATTCAAGAAACCTATTCACTGTCAAACACAGACTGATCTTCTAGAATAAAAGCCAAATGATATCCCGATTTCAGATCAGAATGATACCAGCGCCATATTTCGAGGATTTGTCTGTCACTCCAACGGAGGCGTCTTTAGAGTGACAGAGACAAAACCTCGAAATTTGCGGATTTCGAAGTTCGCAGTAGGGCCGCAGTGATAAAGAAAAAAAAGTGATAGATAAAATGTCGAAATACTACATCCATTGTTCCATACAGAAATATACTCTGCCTGCCTACCGGTAACAGAAGAAAAAGGTGGCAAATTTTAAAATAATCTATGGCCAGTCTGTGGAACGTAAAGTGCCTTCCCCACTCGTAAACGAATCCTGGCGCGAAGCCGCAAACGCGAGTATGTCATCGATGTCACATATTGTTCGCGCCTAGTTCTCTGGTTTTTGTCAGTACTTTGGGCCGCGTCAAAGGAGATGCGAAGCGCAAACTTGCAAGACTTCTCATTACGGCATGTTGTAGCCTAATCTATTGACAAGATAAACTCTCATCATTGTTTACTTTCGTTATCTGATTAAGATTAATTTGCTCACTGTACGATTTTACTGAAAAAGAAAACTATATTAAATACAACAACTTTAGAGCTCCATGAAGGCTGCTAGTGTGAGGCAAGCCTACGTCAACTTCGAAGTATATTTATTTATTTAATCTTTATTGCACAAAAGAAAATCTTATCGTACAAAAGGCGTACTCGTATAATAATATCATCACCGCGAAGTCGAGCCGCGATTCGCGCACATAGTCTGTAGGAGTGTATACCCATAAACATGTGAATAAAAGAAAAAATATTACTCTATTGAGTGATCATGCACTTGACAATTGACGTTTCGGTTGTCATTTAGTTTTGTCAAAATGGCGTTTAGCTTTCCTGCCTTTTCTTATATTATAGCTCTTATAATAGATGCATTCCTTATATTTTTCTCAATTTTCCATGTTATAGCTTTCGATGAACTTAAAACCGATTATAAGAATCCTATAGATCAATGTAACAGCCTCAACCCGGTACGTAATTCATTCTTATGAGAAAACTTGGGCGATGATTCTCTTGTTATCTATATTTTTCTGTTTCCAGCTAGTTCTGCCGGAGTACCTGCTGCACTTGTTTATAAACGTGTTATTCTTACTTTCGGGAGAATGGTTTTCGCTGCTGATAAACGTGCCTTTGATTCTGTATCATATACACAGGTTTGTATACGTGAGGTTATGTTAAGTGACGAGAATGCTAATTAAAGATTTACCTTCGATTATATGAGTAATGTGTTTGTCATTTTATAATGCAGATACCGCACGCGGCCAGTGATGTCGGGGCCTGGCCTCTATGACCCTACAAGCATAATGAATGCAGATGTTTTGACAGTTTGTCAGAGAGAAGGCTGGATCAAATTGGCATTTTACCTTTTATCGTTCTTCTTATACTTATATGGGTATGTTTGCCTTGTATGTTTTATGTCCCAACTAACTGTAGACATAGACTAATTATTATTTGGATACAAGCCATTTATTGCTCAACTAAATTTCTTAATCACATACACTATGTTCACTCAGGTGTTAAAGTATAATTAGCGCTATAATGAAGCAACAATTGTTTCAAGTTTCAAATAAATAAATAAAGTAAATAAATAAATATCTTGGGACATCTCACACAAATCGACCTAGTCCCAAGGTAAGCTCAATTAAGACTTGTGATGTGGGTACCAGGCGATGATATATATAATAGATATATACGTATAGATACTTAGATACATATACAGCCACGACCAAGGAACAAACATTTGTGATAAATAAATACACAAAGAATCTTATTAATTCTCTTTTTTTTTCAGAATGATTGTGGTGCTGATTGCAGCATAATGTGGAATGGCAGACCCTAATGTTAAGTGGTTTTCTGTAGTCTATATTTCACAATCCTTAAGTCAAATAGTTTGAAGAACAAATTTGTGTAAATGTTTTGTAACTCTGACAGAATGCTGAAATAAAACCTCATCATTTTATTTTTCTGTTTCTAAGATCTCGAGATTACATCTATATTATATTCAACTCAGGATAAGTGTCTGAACACAACTGCTTTATATCAATGCGGCCAATGAGAGGTATAAATTATATGAATGTTGGTTTATGAAACAAGCCAAACTCAAGTTACAAAATGGAATAACACAAGTGCTTTAATATCTAATTACATATAGCTTCATGCATAACTTTCTCTATGACAGCTAAATAAATGTCAGTTAAATTTATACATTGGAATGGTGATGAATATGAGTGGGCTTGCCTCACTTAGAAAAGAAGAGAACAGTGTTATTTGAATGAAAACCATTGTAACAGTGCTTACCAATGTTGTAATAGATGCAATGATATATTTTTTTATATTATTGCTTTTTGTTTGACAGATTAAGAGTGCTATATCTACTACTAAAGCTAAATAATGATGCTTTTAGTATTTAAAAGACACATATCTTAGGTTGGTATTATGCAATATGATAGCAATAACACACCATAAAAGTAATGTAGATATGTACGAGTATATAATTCTTATAGATTCAGTTTGTCCTGTTTGGGTGAATATAATAATAACAGTATATCTGTAAATCTGTTTTGCTGATTTGTACTGAACCAATCAGCAGTCTGTCAGGGTTGTTGCCCTATATTGTTGTGATGCCAGTGACTTTTTGTGAACGAAAGTATTTTATTAATAAAAAAATTACTTCTAATAATTTATGTAACATAAAGTTGTTATTTTTCTACTTCCTTAAAAATTTCGGCCTCTGGACAGTCAATGCTGATGTATGAATGCCACGAATGCTGTTGATGTTACATTATACCTATTTTTTTTTTCCTTTCGCCTTAGGCACCACTTATATTACTCGCGTAGTAAGACTAATATTCATACTAGTCATCATCATCAACAACACTACCTATGAAATACAATCATCTATGATTATTCATTAGATACGGGCGTCAGGTGATTAAGTATATTGCTTTCTAGTTTTCTACGTACGCCGGCTGTAGAACGGCAGCAGTACGGTGACTTAGGACTTAGGACCGATGCAGCGGCGCTACCGCGAACTTCGAAATCCGCAAATTTCGAGGATTTGTCTCTCTCACTCTAATGACGCCTTCTTTGGAGTGACAGAAAAATCCTCGAAATTTACGAATTTCGATTTTCGCGGTAGTAGGCCTGACCGGAATGGTAGCGGCCGGCAGTGACTGACTCGTTTCGTCGCTCACCGCCGCTGGCGGCCGCCCGCCGCCTCCCGTCACCACCAGCGGCCGCTCGCTGCCTCCTGTGGCCGCTTACATAGGCGACCGGGGGTTATTCCCACCTGTTACCACCAACTTGACACCAGGGTCGCGTTTTATAAAGTTACAATTTCGCTGTTTGCCTCTCTAACGCACGCACATATTGGCTAGAAAGAGAGGCAAACAGTGAAATTGTAAATTGTAACTTTATAAAACGCGACCCAGTGGTAACAACTGGTATTTTTTTTCACACCTGTTACCACTGGGAACAACTGGGAATAAAAATTTCCAACTGTTACCACCAAACTAATTATTTTAGTAACTAACCAAATATTTTAGTGGTAACTAGTGGGAATAAAATCCCAGTAGTTACCACCAAGTACGCTGGTGGTAACAAGTGGGAAAAAATTCCCAGTTGTTACCACTGGTGTCAAGTTGGTGGTAACAGGTAGGAATAACCCGCGACCGGCGGATGTGAGTGATGGCGGAACAGCCGCGCGATGCCGCCAGCGACACCGCGCGGCCGTCAGCGGCACCGCGCGACCTTTTGGAGTATTTCAACCGACACTGATATTTTTTAATGTAGATAAAGTCTAAAATTTCGCTGCCGGTCCGGTCTGAATCAGCCCTTAGGCACTGGTCTCACCGCGAGCTGCTAAGCTATGAACTATCGGCTATAAACTAGGGCTCTCGGTCGTGTCCGGGTTTCGTGTACCCGTTTCCGTGTACCCGTTTCTTTGCTACCGGGAAACGGGTTTCTTACCCGTTTGGAACGTGTAATTAGGAACCGTGTAATTAAGACACGGATACCCGTGTCTGATCCGCCCTCAATGTGTAGTGGCATTGGCAATCTAAAACATAGGTTCAAAAACATCGGTTTTATATTTGAACAAAGTATTGAACCGCATTTAACCACTAACAAAGAAAATTTCTAGCTGCGTAATTCGTAAAAAACTTCGAATTTTTCGGTAGGTATTGTTTTGTTTCTGACTTTTTACTTAAAAACATAGGCTTTTCGAATATTCAATTGCAATGGATCCACAAGACTCAAGCTTGGAAACGTTTCTAACTTGGAAACGTTTCTAAGTGGAAACGTTTCTTGGCGTTTCGTGTCGTTCGGGTTCTTAGTACCGCCGGTGTTAAGGATTCGTGTACACGTGTCTGCGGGTAACACGGATACCGGTAGCCCTACATAAACACGAACAAAAGATACGCACTCCCGTGTAAATAAAAGAGAAACGGCGATACTTGCCCAGCTATCAGCTATCACCGCCGATAGTTCATAGCTTAGTAGCTCGCGGTGAGACCAGTGCCATATAGTTAATAATAATTATAACAATAATTTAGTTTATTTAATTAAGTACCTAGACTAGACAGACACGTGTATAGTCTGGCAATCATTGCTCCTTGATTTCGAAAGAGATCTTGCTGTGATAATCTTATCTTAACAAGTCCTTCATTGAACAATACAGTCTTATCAATCTTGTTTATTTGATGCGTTACAAATACACCACTTACAATCACGGCTGCAGGAACGGTAGATATGCATGAGGATAGAGAAATGGCAACAAAGGGCACCTTTGCAATAAATTCCTTTGTAGGTTATGTAAATATAGTAGGCAATTACCTATCTAGGTATCGCATGTCAGGTCCGGAAACCCTGATCTTCACATACCTACTTCGAGCTTGGCAGGAACCTGTAGGGTATAGGTGTAAGTCTTAGAAACAAATGTTGTTGTAGGTTTTTATTTTCTAGATTAACATATATTATAGGCTGCGATCATATAAATGGTGATCCATCCAAATGAGTCAGTATGGAGGTTTTGGAAACCATAACAGATATTAGTTTTAGATATCATGTTTCTTAGTAACATTTACTATTTAAGAGCTACACAACCGATATCCAAATTAACATAAGGAAATTTTATTTTTCAAAAAGTGCAGGTTCGATTCCTGGGCCGAGTACCTACACGTATTTTTGTAAGTGTATGAATGCAGTTTTACTTTTTACTAAAATCGATATCATGCTTCCTAAGACAAGAATTCGCTATCTGTTGTGGTTTCCAAAACCGCCGTACTGACCCATTTGGATTGATCGATCACTCTGTATCTCTGTATAGGTTGACGTTTGAGTCGTGGAGCAGGGACACTAAAGGTCTCTGCCCACTAGACCGTACCATACCATGACCGTAGCATGAACGTATCAGACAAAAAAATGTTCTTTGTATGGAACAGTATGACACTATGCCCACTGGGTGCGCCAAAGTATTTATAAAATTGCAACTTAGATTATTGGAACTCCGAAAATTTTTCTTATACAATTTAACTTCATAATGATCGGTATTTAGAATAATCTTTGTTCATAATTATCATCACATAGAATTATTTATGTTCATAATATTGTTTTTCATACATATTTTTAGTACTAACTTTTATGTTTATATAATTTTTCACTATACTTATTTTATGCTATATATTCTAATGTTATAGGTATTTATTTATTTTTATCTGTACTGGTTTTATGTATGAATTATTTTTGTTTAATTAAATATAAATCGTACTATTACTGTAAACTAGCTACCTGCACAAATCAGGTTGTGGCAGAGTAGGTACAGTACTAAACGGGTTCCCTCTAAACTTTTTTGTCCGAAACGCTTAGGACATAACAGACAGCAGACTAGGTATAATCTATTTTGGCATCAACTTAATGAGACAGAAACATCACTTGGCTTTAATAACAATATTTCGAATATTATTTTGTCCGAAACTATCTTGGCATATCATTATTTACGCCGTGTGTTATAAGACAGAAATTAGATTTGCATTTTTTTTTGCTCATGTAGCCACATGTTCGAACTTGCCTTTTTCGTCAGGCAGAATTTGCTGTGAGGGCGAAAATTTCTGCAGTGAGCGAGCGAAGCGAGCGAACAAAACCTTCCGGGGCAGATCCGACTCGGATAGGTTAGGTTAGAAGACTAAGGCGGGAGCTTTGCTCCCGCCTTAGTCTTCGAGGTTATTTTTTTTTAGCAACCTAGAAAGTACTCAGCTCAGTAACACAGTAAGTAACGTACAGAATATTACTACTACCTCGATTATATTGAGAGGTTGTAATTATTCCTTCTCTGTTATGCTAAAACAAACTATGCCGATACTTTTTATGCACATCCAGATTATGCCTCCTCATAAATAGGAGCATCGAAATTATGCTCGAATAATATTCGAACAACTCGAAATCTGCCATAAAGAAATATGCTAAAGTTGAGTATGCCACAACAGTTTCTGCACAAAGCCCATTATGACTACATAGTTTATGTTATTCATAAAAGAATTATACCACAACAGAGTGAACCTAATGGGAAAATGTTTATAAATAAACAATTTATTTCAAATAACTTTATGAGTATAGATTAATCTACTTGACGACTTTAGGAGGATAAAATTTCGAAATAAAAATCGTTATGAACATTGTAGGTAGAAGTATAATTTTTAGTAAGAAAAAAAGTATGAGATAAAATTTTCGGAGTAATGATGATTATGAGTAAAAAACGGTATTAGTAAAAATATTCGAAGAAAAAATTGTATAAGTGCCAATATGGACCCATGCCCACTAGGACGTTCCGGCGCCGACCAACAGCGTCGCGTGCCATGCACGGACCGGTAAGAATTGTCGGCGAGAATATTTTGCCGGCCCCGACACGCTACGTGCATGGCACGCAACGTTGCCGTTACGGTGTGCGCAGGCGGCGAAACGGTGAGCATACGGGTTTTATTTACATTTTTGTATTGTATTTACAATAGGCTACTTGACTCATATCAAATTTAGTGCAAAAAAATATTATTTTCTGTAGTATTTATTGAAAAGATCAATATTTTTCGATTACGGTGTATTAAAAGTGACGGGTACATATTTTTTATTGAAAAATTTGTTTTATTTTTTTAATTTCGTACTCTGAAAACGGTGTCGGCCATGATGTGACGTCATAGGATCTTAAACTAATTTCATGTCGAATATTATACGAGTGAAGTTCGCCATGGACATATAGGCATGTAGCTTTGCTGTGACATTGACATAACATAAGTGACATGTCAAATGATTGTTTTCGGTTTGAGTGACGTCACACCACAGATAATCTAAGCATTAACATGGCTAGTATCGTTTTCGCGCGGTAACAAAAGTTTAAATTTTAAGTTATAATTTTGCGGTTTTCTAGGTCGTGAAAAAACATATTTATATTTTTTTCCGTTAATCTGATATTGATTTATAATATACGACAAACTTTAAAAATGGGTCAAGTAGCCTATTTTTATCCAAAACTCTCCAAATTTTTCACTTGGGATATTGATAATTGAGTAATAATTTTCGCATAATATATTCGATGGCGAAACAACGCATACAATATAATCAGCATCGTTATTTTCTGAAAAAAAAAAAAAATAACTTACTTAATTGATTGTAAATCCGCAAACCGAAGATTTTTATCGAGATCGAAAAATATTACTTCGTTTCTTACAAACAAAATAATTAAAAGAAAAATCAATTTAAAAACAGTCGTATAACCTTAACGAATTTATCCAGATAGATTGCACGATTTGTTTCTTTTTTTACATGGTAAGAACTATGCTTTTGATGTAACTTTCTAAAATAAATTTTATTGGTTTTGGATTTTTATTACAATATGTACACAAAATCAATATAATCTCTTTTTTCGAAAAACCTATGCTCTTAGAGCAGTTGCTCCATTGATTTAAAAAAAATATTATTGTTACAAAACTATTAGAAGATGTTTAAATTATCAAACAAAACTAGTACTTCAGATAAATAGGTGTAGAAATAAACTCCTAGAAAAATACTAGCAGACCGATAGTAGTCTAACGGACGCGAAAACAATTTGAAACTGATAAAACTATGACAATGGAACGATAACAACGGTTATGAATCGCTCATACTACGGGGATGATACGTAGTTGCGACGCGGATGATACGTGGTTGCGACGCGGATGCAACGGTCACTAAACGGGCTTAGCACGGATATGAAACGATCTACACACGTTAAGGTCTCTGCCCACTAGACCGTAGCATACCATGACCGTAGCATGAACGTATCAGACACGGAATGTGAGACGACACGGGCTACTATGCCCACTATAACGTGTGTACATCGTTTCATATCCGTGCTAAGCCCGTTTAGTGACCGTTGCATCCGCGTGGCAACCACGTATCATCCGCGTTGCAACTACGTATCATCCCCGTAGTATGAGCGATTCATATCCGTCGTTATCGTCCGATTGTCTCAGTTTTATCAGTTTCAAATTGTTTTCACGCCCTTTAGACTACTATCGCTCTGCTAGTATTTTCCTAGGAGTTTATTTCTACACCTATTTTTCTGAGCAGATATCGTAAACTGCGATCGAAATCCATTGAAGTACTAGAGTTATTACTGGGTCAAATCAAAGTCAAAAATTATTTATTGAGTAGGCTCAGCAACAAGCACTTTCGAATCGTCAATTGTGCTACTTATACATTTATATGACGGAATGTGTTTATTTATCATTAATAATACATTTCTATGACGGAATGTGTTTATTTATCATTAATATTATTATAGTATTAAATTACACTTATCAATGTCTAGGTAACCTAGACACTGATAAGTGTAATCTATGATATTAAACTAAAACTTCTTGGAATTGGTAAATACTCGTATATTGTCTATAGATTTATATGTTCTTGTCATGATTGTCAATGTGACTCCGTCAAGTACTGGTTTTGTTTGATTATTTTTGCATCTTCTAATAGTTTTGGAACAATAATTAATTTTAAATAACAATGGAGCAACTGCTAAAGAGCATAGATTTTTCGAAAAAAAAGATATATCGATTTTGTGTACATATTATTGTAATAAAAATCTAAAACCAATAAAATTTATTCTAGAAAGCCACATCAAAAGCATGGTTCTTACCATGTAAAAAAAGAAACAAATTGTGCAATCTATCTGGATAAATTCTTTACGTTATACGACTGTTTGATATTTTTTGACAAAATAGATATTTTTTTTTGATTATTTTGTTTGTTAGAAACGAAGTAGGTAATATTTTTCGATCTCGATGAAAATCTTCGGTTTGCGGGTTTACAATCAGTTAAGTTTTTTTTTCAGAAAATAGCGATGCTGATTAATTGATTATATTGTTCGCGTTGTTTCGCCATACGAGTGAAAAATTTGGAGAGTTTTGGATAAAAATTGTAAATCCAATACAAAAATGTAAATAGAACGCGTATGCTCACCGTTTCGCCGCCTGCGCACACCGTACCGGCAACGTTGCGTGCCATGCACGTAGCGTGTCGGGACCGACAAAATATTCTCGCCGACAATTCTTGCCGGTCCGTGCATGGCACGCGACGGTGTTGGCCGGCGACGGAACGTCCTAGTGGGCAGAGTCTCATACTTTTCCATACAAAGAATATTTTTTTGTCTGATACGTTCATGCTACGGTCATGGTATGCTACGGTCTAGTGGGCAGAGACCTTTATAGTGGACATAGTAGCCCGTGTCGTGTCACATTCAGTGTCTGATACGTTCATGCTACGGTCATGGTATGCGACGGTCTAGTGGGCAGAGACCTTAATAGCGACGGTCACGCTGAGCAATTTTCACTACGGAGACAACCAAGAAATCGCGGTATTAAACTCCTAGAGTTAATTGAAACTTAACTATCAATTATATTGATTTAAATTTTCACGATTCTCACTCATATTTTAACGACAAACGGGTCTTAATCGCGTAAACTTACGTTTAATATTATCCTGACGTTTCGGGCATGACATTACACCCAAGGTCGCAGGCAGTCTCTTAGTATTAAACGTAAGTTTACGCGATTTGTCCCATTTCTCGTTATAATAATATTAATAATCTATGAAGGCTCGACAAACTCAAACTTCGGGGATTTTTTTCGCGACATTTCTTCATATGTAAGTACAATTTCGTTTTAGACCATAGTTGGGCGCTTTTGAACTATAAATAGCTGCTTTTATTATGCTTCTTTAAAATGTTTAAGTAGGTAATTAACTAATTAATAAAAACCAATGATTTTCATACGATGATTTTTATAAAATGGTTGAATACTAAACTTAATGGATAACTGTATTAGCAATTTGGTTTTCCCCTCACTAGCTCGTAAAGCGCTCGTTTATCCTTTAATACGAGCGGGTAAAAACGCTTTTTACACACTTGTGAATAAAGTAATTTGACATTTCTCTAATTCCTATAGCCCCCTACTGCCTAGTATAAGTGGATCTGTATGACCGTAGTAAACATGCGCAATCGGAGCTCACATGTTAAATTGGTCGTTTCTCATGTGACTTTGTAAGCCATTGGCAATATTTAAATTCCATAAGTAACTCTATTCTACGATACGTTTCGACATTGAGTTTTCAATAGTTTCTTAAAGTTAATTTACATTTGGATGAGATTTGTAATCATATTTCCTCGCGATAGTGAGGGGAAAAAAGTTGTATTACACTTGGCGGCAAAGTTTGTTCAACTCTCGTGCCTTGAGACCTTCGCAATGCTCAAGATTCCAGTTTTTGAACCACTCGCTACGCTCGTGGCTCAATTTTGGAATCTTTCGCTAGCTCAGGTCTCAATATTGGCACGACAGTTAAACAACAACTTTGCCCCCTTGTATAATAAATAACTATTTTATACGGTCTAATACCTACGGTTTCGTTTGATTCGACCAACAAAATTGGGGCATAGGTACAGTCGCCATCAGATATATGGTAGCGGTCGAGGTCCCCAAATAAATCGGAGCAAAGTAAAATTTCAATAAATTCGTTACGTGAAAAAGGGCAATGATTTGGGAGCGTGTAATTTGTCAGGGGCAGTCACTTTTCAATAAATTCGTTACGTACAAGTAGGTAAAGATATCGGAACGAACATGACTCAAAGATATCGAAGCAGCCAGGATGATCATAAAGATCGGAACATTTATAGGAAATACACCTTAAGTCTGCGATACATAGTTTATTTTAATTTGTGACTATGTTGTCACTATTACTCCTTTAAGTTGTCAATGTCAAAGATGATTTTGACGGCACTGTTGTGGGTGAGTAAATGAGTTTCCTAGATAAAAGAGAAGTTTTCAAGCATCATTATTGAAAAATGCATAAATTCAATTTTGATTTTTTATTGATGTAAGTAATCATATTAATATGGGATAAGTAAATAAAATCGTAAAGCTAGCAAATGATTTATTTGAACGGAACTAAAAAAGTATAAAGGGTGAACAGAATACCTAAAAGTCATTTGCGGATCCTATTTTACCACGGTGACAAGTCCGAGAATTGTAAATTGACTGTTTCTCCCATTGCAGGCGTCCTTGGGCTACGGTTACCACTTATCATCAGACGGGCCGTGTGGGTGTTTGTGTTTCAAATATATTGCAAAAACTTTTAGCAATCAACAATAAATACAATTAGGTATAATAATATATTGTCACAAAAATACGACAATTGTAGCAAAATTCCAACTTAGGTCGAACCTCATATCAAAAATTTGCGAAAGTCGTTCTAAGCCTTGTGACAATTGTAACGAATTTCCGTAAGTAAAATAGTAAATTGAGTGCTTTAAATCTACACGAGTTACGAATTTCCTTTTTGCACGTGTATTATTAGTGATAATTGTATTTTGGTGGCAAACAAGCACACGAACCGTCCGATATTAAGCGGTAGACGTAGCCTGCGGAGGCTTGACATCAGTAACAGTGATATTATACATATATGATATTATATGTATAAATACAGGGTGGTTCAAACCTTGACGTCAAAAAAAATTTTTTAGGTTCCCTATGTCATGGACTATCAGAATATACCCCATGTATGTTAGCCGATTTTTTGTAGTTTTCGAGTTATGAATTTTTGAAAATTATTTTTTGAGAAATTCTGGAATTAAGAAATTTATTGATAAAAAAACCTATTGGGTTTTTTAAATATTTTCTTTTTGTAAGAGTACTACTACAAATAAAGCATTTACTGACAAAAAAATTAGCGTCCTCACTTTGATACAAGTAGGATAAAAAAAATTCCAAATTCAAAAATTTTACGTTAAAAACGCATCAAAATAGCATTAATGTACGTAAATAAAAAAATTAAACATATCTTAAGGACTTTTGGTAATCTAAAGACTGCCCTAGACCTTAAACCTTCGTAAAAGCAAAAAAAAGTGATACTTAATGATGAGGATTTTTCGGAGTAGTCGGTCAAATAAACTAATATTCTGATAGCTCATGACGTGAGGAATCTAAAATAAATTTTTTGACGTCATGGTTTGTACCACCCGTATATGTTTATGCTATTGTTGCTTTACTAAAATACAGGGTGGCTCATTAAAATCAGTCAGTATGGGAATGTCTGAAACTATCGGATATACGAAAGGAACCATGTCATCGATTTTAATAAACAGAAAAACTGCATTAACATATTTGAAAAAAAAAAAACTACCCAGCAGGGGAATCGAATCCGGTTGTTTTGAAATAATAAACTTATCTGCACTATTTCTATTCGGATATCCATTGTGTAGGTCTTAAGCAGTAAATAGTAGTATTTGTTTTTAGCAACCATATCCCCTAAGAAGCATGATGTCTAAATGAATAAAATACATTGTTTTCACATATTCAACACGTTTTTTTCTAATGTATAAATGCAGTTTTTTTATCAAAATCGATGATAGATAATTATGGTCTCTAAAAACAAATACTACTTAGTATGTCTTATAGTTTCAGAATTTCTCTTTCAAAAAAATAAGTTTTAAGATAAAATATTATTAAATGACGTACTGACATTTCTATTACTCCCTAGGGAATTTCTCTTTTCTATTACTCCCGCTATGCATGCAAGCAATGGCGCGCTTAGACAGCAAGTGTGATAAAAAGGTGACATTAACTGGCCCCCAAGATCGCCTGATTTGACAGCTCCTGATTTTTTTGGGGGGTTATTTAAAAAGATTTGTCTTTTCTAATTGGCCAACAAAATACTCGAACCACGATCACTGAAATAACGCCGGAAATGTGTGAAAAAGTGATGAAAAATGCGATGAAAAATGCGATGAAAAGGGTTGACATCTGCGATGCTACTGGAGGTGGATATTTGTCTGATTATTTTCCATGTGTAATTGCCGGTCCAAAATAATTTTATTTAACCAGTGATACTTTATATTTTTTGTGTTATGTATAGAATAAAATTTCAAAAATAAAGTGTATATTTCTTATTTGATACCCTGTATGACTATGAATATATTCTAGATTGACTTCTACACTGTTGTGTCAACAGTACTTTCAAATCCCATTGTAATCGCTGTTTAATAATACCTACTTCAATATAATTATCACTCGAACTACTTATTTATTGCGCCACCGCCAAGTACCCGACATCTTCTCACGAAATTTAGCTTTGCACCTTGTTCTACCTTTGCGAATTTTAGCAATACATCAAAACAGCGGTTAACTAGATAACTCATTTTAATGATTTAGGCATAATATCTGTCCAATTTGCGAAAGAGACAGAAATATATTTGTCACGGTGACAAATGTCTACTCTTTTCGAAGAACATCACAACAAACCACTTTGTTCTAAATTCAAATTATTGACAACCTAGTCAAGACTTGTGGCTGACCATAAAGAATTTAAAGCGATGTGCATATGACACTAAGGTATATTTTCCATAAATGTTGAGATATTTACGACCACCCTGACTGCTCAGATATTTCTGACTATCTCTGTGTTCCGATATTTTTGCCTAATTATACGTTACGAATTCATTGAAAAGTGGTTGCTCCTAAATTTGTGACGAATTACATGCCTCTAATTTATTGCCCTTTTCTCACGTAACGAATTTATTGAAATTTTACGTTGCTTCGATTTATTTGGGGACCTCGACCGTTACCATATATCTGATGGCGACTGTACCTAACTACTAACAATAAGTTAACTGTGGGTACAGTTACCTGAAGGTCACGAAAAAACACTCAGTGCTTCAGTAGCCGTACCATGACCTGCCGTCGCGTTATTAACGCTGATTTACTTTCTATCCGGCATGCTCGCACTAATAAGCGAGTACGAGCGGGATGGATAGAGAGTAAGTATGTACTTACGCGTTCATAACGCCGCGGCAGCTCATGGTAAGCACACTGGGCAAAGCTTTTTTTGCTGCCGTAGCGTGGTTTTAGGTAACGGTATGATGGTCCATCATAAATTAGTCCAATCATTTTATTTTCATTTAAACTTAAAACTATAACATAACATATGATAATATCTACATAGTTACCTATTTACATTATTCGACCATATATTTATTTGTAGGTAGGGAAATTGGCCTAGGTAATTCTTACCCTTTAAGAGAAAGGGGTGTAACTAGATATGTCTGGATATACAGGGTGGCCCATTCGAATCGGTCAGTATGGGAAAGTCTGAAACTATAAGGTGCATTCAAACTAAAAGAGCATTCGCTGTTCTAACCTTCCACTCTACGAAATTCGATCGGTACACAAAACGTGATTGGTTGATTTCGTAGAACGGGCGCTAGAACAGCGAATGCTCTTTTGGTTTAAACGCACCTTTAGACATACGAAGATTTGTTCTTAGGAACCATGTCACCGATTTTGATAAAAAGAAAAACTGCATTCACACCTTTGCCCAGATAACATAAGAAATAAACTTACTCCTAATTCATATCGGTACGAATTAGAAGAAACTGATGAATACGATTTAAGGAAGTAATAGCTAAAATAAAAAAAAGCTGTATAACAAAGTGGCTCTCAAACTGGGGCAGATATGTGTCGTAATTAATAACGTAAATAAATATAGAGCCTACATTTAGATTGGTGATGGTGTGATGAATCAGTTGCATACATAATTCAAATATAACGTAGTCTCTAGTTGCATCAGTTGCAATACAATAATTTTACAAATCCTTACTCGTGTTTGACTGGTGTTTTGAAGTTGATTAAAATGTGTCCTTACTTTGACCGTTGTCGTCAGGTCAACGTTCTTCTTCATCATTGCATTAGCTTTGGCTCTCATCTCTCATCACTCATCAGCAGAGATCGGACAAATGTGCGTTATTGTTCGCAAAAATATGAACATGACCTCAAAGTTGATTAAAGGAATAACTAAACGAATAATTTATTGAAATTTGATTTTGAAGCTTTTAGGTGAATATTTAAAAAGGTTTAACTAGTTACCGGTGTTACATAGGTACGTTTTTTAAAATGATTAATTATTTAATCAAATTTGGAGTCATGTCCATATTATTGCGAATAATGACGCACATTTGTCCGATTTCTGCTCATCAGCCATCACAACGTATTAGTAGGTAATCATTAGTAGTACCTACGTTAATAACGACCTGAATACAACACAACCATCATCCAATTTACTAATGTCAGCTATAAAATAAAATATGCAATCGACTTGAAAGTTTACTTTTTAGGGTTCCATAACAAACTACCCTTTCGCCGTGTCCGTCTGTCTATCTGTCCGCAGCATAGCGCAGTTAGTACCTACTAGTGTAAATGTGTAGGTATAGATAAGATACCTAATACATATTAGTCACGCCAACAAAACAAAGTTGTAGAATAAAATACTTAGGTACCTATAGAAAAAAAAATCAGCCTCGGAACAAATACCTTGCCATACGAGTAAAGTAGGAATATTTTTTATTGAAATCCTTCAGTGTATAGTTTCGTTAAATAGGCCGCTTTTGACGAACTATGGAACCTCAAGGTGCATGCAGACCAAAAGAGCATTCGCTGTTCTATCCCCCTACTCTACGAAATTCGATCGTTACGCGAAACGTGATTCGTTGATTTCGTAGAGTGGGGGATAGAACAGCGAATGCTCTTTTGGTCTGCATGCACCTTTACCGTTACACTTGGCATGGCCTGACATGCTCTTGGCTAATTTACTTTCATGTAACGTGTGTTTCAGCTAAATAATATATTTTCCACACAACTACACCGTTACTACAACAACGTTATATAATTTTATTTTTAATTAAATTATTGGGATCTGACGTATAAACTGAGGTATTAAGGCGCAAGTCCCTTCCCGGACGCCGCGCCGTCAAAATAGGAAGAATCCGGAGAAACCCCGAAGGATACCTACACAGGACAGACCTTTGTATCCCACCTCCATGAATATACATACAATATACATATTTGTATAAAAATGTTTACCTGCTTTTTTTCTCCTAATAACCTTTATTGAACAAAGGTTGTTTCCCCGGGCAGTAGTTACAAATATAAAAGTACATATAGGCAAATCAAGTGTAGCGTTCCGCGTATGTTGGGTACTGTCTGGCTGGTTGAGTACCGCGTAATTCGATTAATAATTATTTAGATATTTTTATTGCTGCAATAACAACGAACAATATTTCCCAGGAATTGCCTGTACCTACTGTATGTACTGGTGTCCCAAAAATAACACAAGATTTATATCTAATGATCAAATTTTTGGTCACTTTTATTCAGGGGCCGAAAACCGGCATTTTCTCCATACAAAAAAATAACGGTTAATTCCGTTCTTCGGTATATAAATTCTTAGTTAATGAAGTAATTTAAACATACGATGTTGTAAATTACATGAAATATTGAGTAGGTACTTATATAGTACCTACATAAAGAGTATAAAACATTTTAAAATATTGGACTATTTCGAGGTTTTTCTAAAATACTGGTTCCGATCCCTGCTCTTAGGGTTCCGTAGACAAATGGTAAAAATGGAACCCTTATGGATTCATCAAGTCAGTCTGTCCGTCCGTAAGCAACCACTTTTTTTCCGAAATTATGAAAACTGTCCTGTTGAAACTTGGTAATTAGATGTAGATGTGGGTGTTCCAATACTACGAAATCTTAAATATCTTAGTAAATTCATGCTCTAAGTGTAAACTAAATACTTAATCAGTGTGCATACTCGTATAATAGATTTACATAAGAATGGACTCCAATCCAAACGACAATGCTCTCATATTATGCTTGTCTGACTGTCGGTAATCCTATATGTATTCGGTAACGTCAAGTTCAGGTGAAGAATGTACAATATACAATGACACCTTGGTATATTTTATAATACCTAAGAAATAAGTTCCTGTGTAAAGTTAAATTAATATCCTGATGTTGTCATTTTCAATTCATAGCCGCTATATACATATCATCATCATCATCATCATCAGCCTATGATAGTCCACTGCTGCACGTAGGCCTCTCGTATAGGCCGTGGCGATTATGGGCATTTACCTCCTAATGTGTCTATACGCATAGTTAATATATATATATAGGTACTGCAATTTTAATGAACCAACAGGCGATGTTACCTACTTATTTTTTGTTGAACTACTTATTCCTTTTACAAGTTTTACAGTAAAACAAACCGTGAAATTATGGTACAAGGCACATCTTTTTCGACCTAATTTTTTTTTAATTGCCAATTTAAGGGCTTACCCATAGTCTGTTTACTAACAACGACTTTTAATGGAGAAATCTTATAAATAATAGGTAGGTGGTTCACGGCTCGGTTAAAAATCTGCGTCTAATTGCTCGTTTTCAATAACAGCCTGGATAATGGTAGCACACTGTATATTTATAGAATGTACTTATCAGATTTACAGACATACAGAGCATGCAGTGGAGGGTCATATTACGGCGATGCACTGACATTATACCTATGTACCTATACCTATGTTGCGATGACTCTGGCGTTATCTGCTTTGCCCGACACCCTATAGGCTATAGGTACCTACACCTACAGTACCTACAGTAGCCTTACCATAAGGTGGCAAACCAATGGCGTAGGTAATTTAATTTCGGTCCATCCCCCTCAGACTTGCAAGTTGGTGCAAGCGAGAGGGATAGAAAGTAAGCGACGCCGGACGCCGTTCTATATAGTTCTCTCATAGTAAAGACACAACATGCAATCAAACAAAATATTGCAACAGTATGTTAAACACAATTCATTATACGGACGGAAGGGCCAATGAGATAAGTACCTAGAAGTTGTATTAGACAAAGTATTCTCGAAGTAGGTAGGTATTTACGAAACGACATAACCATATTAACCAGCCAGTTAACCACGCAGCCAGGAGCCACGTAGTTGTGTCGCCTAAATCTAATTAATGTGTTTTTTTAACCGACTTCAAAAAGGAGGAGGTTTACAATTCGTCGAAATCTTTTTTTTTTTTTTATGTATGTTCCCCGATTACTCGAAGACGCGTGAACCGATTTGAAAAATTCTTTTTTTGTTTGAATGGGTATACCTTCTAGTTGGTCCCATTGTCACCGAATCCAGATCTGATGATGGGATCCTGGAGAAATCGAGGGAACTCTTCAAATGTTGTAGGCACACATGACATTTTTCATTTATTTTCGAAGACTAATCAAGTATTTGCGTCTAGTCATGAACGTTTTAAGTTGGTGATCTGATGATGGAAGGTACAACTCCTTAGCAATTAGGAGTTGGGGGATAATTCTTTAAGTATAACATATTTCGTGTATTTTGGAAGCTATTTGAGTATTTGCCTTTAGGTGGTCATCCTTTCATGTTGGTGAGCTGATGATGAAAGGTACAACTCCTTAGAGATTAGGAGTTGGGAGACAATTCCTTAAATATAACATATTTCATGTATTTTGGAAGCTATTCGAGTATTTGCGTTTAGGTGGTCTTCCTTTCATGTCGGTGAGCTGATGATGGAAGGTACAACTCCTTAGAAATTAGGAGTTGGGGGATAATTCTTTAAATATAACACAGTTCATGTATGTTGGAAGCTATTTGAGTATTTGCCTTTAGGTGGTCATAGTCTCATGTTGGTGAGCTGATGACGAAAGGTATAACTCCTTAACTATTAGGAGTTGGAGGATAATTCTTTGAATATATCTATTTAAGTGTTTGCTTAGTAGTTATGACATGTTGGTTAGCGGTAAGTGATTCTTTAAATAATATAGGCATGCTAAGGCTGTTACCTATAATCTTTGAAATTATTCATAATTGCTGATGATACAATGTATATCTCCTTGATAATGGGATAATTCTTTGAATATAACAACTGTCATACATTTTCGAGATCTATTTAAGTGTTTGCTTAGTAGTTATGACATGTTGGTTAGCGGTAAGTGATTCTTTAAATAATATAGGCATGCTAAGGCTGTTACCTATATTCTTTGAAATTATTCATACTTGCTGATGATACAATGTATATCTCCTTCATAATGGGATAATTCTTTGAATATTTAAGGTATCCAGTTCAGGTTTTCTGGCCTATTACAGTGCAGTACATTCTAATTGTAAGTATTTAGAGCATACTAAATAACGATTTTACACTACTAAAAAGCAAAAAATAAAATATTTTAAAATAAAAATAAAACCGCCTTCAAAAATTCGCCCAAACTAAAAAGTCAAAAATAATTTTAGTTCCTACTTCTTAGGATTTCCTACACAAACCTTTAAACCTTTTACCCTATTCATTGAAATAAAATATTATGGCTAGGTATCCTACAGATTTCTTAGAAGTCGGTGCCAAGCCAAATATGTTCTCTTCGCGAGTATATAACTGTATTTGATAGAGGCTAGAGCTTTGTAACTTACTGTCACTCCGGTTATGCTTTCATCAAAATGACTGAGGTAGACCATTCTGTTGATAAAACCATAATCGGAGTGACAGTAAGTTACAAAGCTCTATCTAATATATACCTGAATGATCGTATTTGGCTTGGCACCGACTTCTAAGAAATCTGTAGGATACCTAGCCATAATATTTTATTTCAATGAATAGGGTAAAAGGTTTAAAGGTTTGTGTAGGAAATCCTAAGAAGTAGGAACTAAAATTATTTTTGCCTTTTTAGTTTGGGCGAATTTTTGAAGGCGGTTTTATTTTTATTTTAAAATATTTTATTTATTTTTATATTTTATGTTGTATCTGTATTCAATTTTTTTTTATTGTATAATATTAGTTTCATGACGCATTGGTGTTCTACTGTAATGTCATGTAAACTTTGTTTTAATAAATAAATAAATAAATAACTGGTCCAACCCAATAAATATGATATATTCAACGAGTAAAGGTGTCAACCAGTATAAATAGTTATGTATGTAAACTATGAAAATATGAGCAAAATATGTTCTCAATTATGATATAATAATTATTATGACAATATAATGTAATCTTATTGCTTTATTATCATTTCTTGCATTTATGAGCACGTGGCGTGTATCTACATTGCGTGCTTATTAATAAGTTTATTTAACATAAATAATGCCCTGTATAGCTCGTATTTAAAATCTGTACTTATCACATCATCAGCCTATTACAGTCCACAGCTGGACGTGGGCCTCCAATTATGCGTAGATATGGACGCATTAGAAGCCCATAATCGCCACGCCGGGCAAGCGGGTTGGTGATCGCAGTAATTCGTCGACTCTTACAACTACCGTACTTACCGAACTATTTGTCTGCTTGGCATGGCTGCTACAAGGGTCGAATGTTGTTGTTGTATTCTGGCCATTTTTTCCGCAACTCGACATCAAACGTGCCTATTTTGCGTGGTCCCAGTCCCAACGCTGGCCGGTCCCACTACCTACTTGTTGGGGACTTCACATACACCCTTGAATTTCGAGACGAGGGTCGATTGTAAAAAAATGTAGATCGTTAAGTAGGTATATTAATCAAAACAAAAATCACTATCGCTTCCATTGTCTACGAAAGTTAGTCATATAAACTATAATTTATGGAATTACTAACACAAAAATGGTGACGTTAAATTTTGTTTTCATTAAAGCCGTTTACAATGTACATTTTTTTGTAATCGCGCCACAAGATATCTGATGCAGACTGTAGTTACCTACAAACTTTACTAAGATAAGAACCATGCAACTGAACATTCAGTTTTTTTTCCATTGATATTTACTTATTTATGAGGTGTCGCAAAAGGGCGAGGAGGGACTGAACACACTACTGGACGTAGGCCTCTCTTATTAAACGCGAAATCCGATAGACGCAAAAAATTAAATGGCCATAATCGCCTCGATGGGCAAGCTGATTGGCGTTTGCAGTAATGTGTCCACTATGATGACGCTGCTGCCCATCATCAATATTTTATCAAAGAATGGTCAGTGACACGCTTAAATCCCTTAGTCGACTCTTACGACATCCGCAGGAGGAGTTGGGGTGGTGACAAATGTATTCTTATTGTCCTCACCACACGGCCATGGGACCGATTACTAGGTGTACATTACAATTATGAGATTAAACGTCAACAATTATGAGATAGGGCTCGATCGGGTCAACATGCCACAACATTCATGAGCAGTTCTTAATAAGTTTATACGCAATTGGGATTGTTAGATGAAAATATATAAAAAAACCTAAGTAGATTATTTTTCTGGTCAGTAGGGAATAAACTTCCTTGACCTGAAAAAAGTCAAAGGACTAGTAATTAACAGTAGCGGGAGTAATAGAAAAGTGAAATTCCCTAGGGAGTAATAGAAATGTCAGTACGTCTTTTAATAATGTTATTTCTTAAAACTTATTTTTTTGTCGGCAAGTGTGATGAATAGAGAGCGGATTTCAGGTAGCGATTTAAAGATTAATATGGATATGACTGTCATAAATTTATTATTATTTTTACACATAAAAAATGTAGTGTGGCCATAAAAGTAAAACTATTTATCGATGCCTTTGTGAATATTAGGCTGTGGTTTAAAATTTATGATGGATATAGATAAATAAATAATAAATAAAAAAATGATTAGTCAATTTTAAAATATTTTATTTATTTAAGATCTTCTTATTTAATATTTCTTCTGCATATTGAACAGTAAAAAGTTTTGATACGACCCAAAGGAAACAAAAATGAAAATAACTCGTTTCCACAATGCAAATTGCCATCTAAAACAAGAAATTCATAAGTAGCGAGGACCTATTTTACAACACCAAAACTCTTATGGATAAGTGAGGCTTCTTCTACTACGTCTTACCTTTTCATGAAAAAATAACTCATTGTTTGTTCTGTCAAGGAATTTTAATACTTTATGTTTAATTATTCCAGCAATTTTAAACATAGCCAAATTGCATAAACTTTGCATCATTGCATCAAATATGATGGATGTGAAAAGTAATAAATTACCCATTCCATTTTTTTTTCTTAGGACATTCTATATTTTTTAAGGATGGTTTTTTTTCAACCCAGGGGAATAATATCAGACAGTTACTAAAAAGGTCAATATATTCAGTATTTATTAACACAAATACATTATTTATTTAGTATTTATTAAGCATCGATAAATAGTTTTACTTTTGTTGCCCCAAAACATTTTTTGTGTGTAGAAATAATATTAAATTTATGACGGTCATATCCATATTAATCTTTAAATCGCTACCTGAAATCCGCTCTCTAGTGATGAAAAACATTGTATGCATAACGGTCGGTAAGCGGAATACTATAACTAGAGTCATAAAAGCATACCTAACGGCCTAACGGCGTCGGGCTTCTAACACTCTCGTTAGTAATTCCGTACTTGTACTTACCTCCCTTGATGCACAATATACTATTATTAGACATGTTGTTTTATTGGACCTTGTTTGCTATCGCTGCAAATTGAAAATTTCGGACTTTTACTTACATAGGTAGTCCTTTCAGTACAGTCCTAAGCCCGTAGGCTTAGCACAGGTTTAGTGGGACAATATCGACACTGGAAATTTCAAATGTCGTAAGGGACAAAGGTCCACTTTTCAGGAGAGCCAAAAAACAAAAACCGAAATTTAAAAAAATCGTAACTTGTTACATATTCTTCCGAATTACATGGTTCTTATATACATAACTACGAAAAAGCTTAATCTTTATTAGACAATTAGGTATATATTTCTTAACTCAATAGTTTCGGAGATAGTGTCCCTTACGCCAGAAATTTACTAAACACATGACCCTTACGCCCCCAAAAATTTCTAGTATTTTTATGGAAATCTGTTACGACAAACACGAAAACACTACCTCTTTGTCGGAACTGTCAAATAACATGCTAAATTACAACTATTTTCTGTTGTAAAGTCATTCTAGTTTCCAGATTAATTGAAGTAAGTAGCGTAAAAATGCAAGAAAATATAAAGTTGTGTACTTACAATTGTATTATTTTCATAGACAGAGATCAATTTCACGTGTAATTTATTATATTTTAGATAACCCGTTACAATTTATAGGAAATAAAACCAAACATGTTAGATATGTATACAGGGTGTTTTTTTTTTCGACCGTTCAAATTCTACGTAGTGAATGTGTAGGTCATACTGACCAACTTTTACTATGAGGACAAAGTCGAAATCGCGAAAAAAAAATCAGCTGTTTCATACATTTCGGCCGGCGTAATGCCGCCAATTTGTATGAAACAGCAGATTTTTTTTTCGCGATTTCGACTTTGTCCCCATAGTAAATGTTGGTGAGTATGACCTACACATTCACTACGTAGAATTTGAACGGTCGAAAAAAAAACACCCTGTATATTTTAGTCAGCTTAGTGTTGTGAAAAGAAGAAAACATATATCTAAAAATTGCTTTGAGAGCAACCTGAGCCCGAAACAAAAACATATATTAAGAAAGAAATTCTGGATAAGTAATCTAACTGCCTCCGCAAAGATCTATGACCCTTTTTGATAATACTCGTGCTATTCAGACGTGCGGTCAAAGGAACTATCGAATCCTTAGGGAACGAACCACTGACTGAAAACCTACATTTGTAGCCCAAAAAATGGTTAAGGAGCGCTGAGTTAGTGCAAGCCATTCAAATCGACTGGAAATTATGAAGCGTTTCCTACATTATCAAAACGAAATCAAGGCGTCCTCCTTCCGCACCTGGCAAATATTTCGGGCAAGCATTGCATTGGGGTTTAAACTGAGAAAATGGACTAGTGTCAAGGTACGCATTTTATACCAAAAAGCAGGAAACACGAGTATAGATAATACCCGTTCTAAGTCCTTCAAACCTATTTGTCTAACATCTTTATTTCTTTCACTACTTGGTGGCAAGATCGCTAAATCTAAATCAACATGTTTACTAAAAACTGCCCCACTTGACCTGGTCACAAGGTCCATAAAAGTAAGTAAGTTAGTAAGTAATTCTTTACTGCACCAGTAAGAAAATAACAAAAAGTAACAAAATAAAAAGAAGCTAAGCACGCGATACAGGTTACCAAAGCGGCAGTAAAGTCTAGAGAATAAGCAAACATGTCGGTGTGTATTCCTTGATGTCGAAGGTGCTTTCGATAATAAACTCACAGAAACTCTCCTCAATGAAATTAAATCAAAGAGATGAAACCACGACTATATGGGTCCGAAGAGTGCTCTCTAACAGAATAGCTACTCCAACCCTCAATATAACTGAGTATGAATTTCACACAACGACAGGGTGTTCTTAGTGTTTCAACAGCCTGCAAAAACCAACTGGAAAGCCTGGGCTTTCGGGAATAAAACAAGCACATCAAATGTAGCTTCACCAGTCGAAATACCCTCAAGATACAAAATAACAAATGGACCAACGACCAGAATGATTGTCGAAAATAGCACCACAGGTACAAGTAAGTGAGAGGCCTAAGGTCAGGGTTTGCGTCAGCACTAGCAAAATGGCCTTTATTTTCTAGACAGAAGTCCATATTATGATGATTTTCGCGCATAAATATTTCATTATGTGTGGAAATCAATTTGGCCGGAAACCTAAAAACTAATATTATATATTATCTACATCAACTCAAACAGTCAAGCTGCGATGATCTTACTAGAATCCCTCAAGGACAACTCTAGTCCAGTGCTGCAAAAATAAATTAAACGCCCTTGACTTTAATGAAGTTACACTTAGATGGGAATTAGGATATTCCACTATTGCGAAACGAAACAGCAGATGAGTTTTCCGGAAAGAACGGCAACACACGCATTGTCAGCCCAGAGCCTTTCTATGGAATCACCAAACCGGAGCCATATTTTCTGCTGAACAAACTAGATATGATAAGATAAGATAAGAGCCATCACACAGTTGAAGTCCATCAAAGTAACTCTCACTCGTAAGCTCTTATCCAAGGGTTCAATAACAGAAAACAATAAAGAGCTACTTGAGCTCAAAAGTAACAAAGCCTGTGAAGAATCGAGAATCCTAACTATTAACATATGTATAACAATCATGGGTAAGAAACAAGATGCAATAGCTTCTGCCAAAAATCAAAGCAAACTACTGTGCAACGTTGCAACATATTGATTTAAACTATCAATTAATCTACTATGGACCTCCTCCTCCTCTGTTTCTGCAGACCACAAATGCATAAAAGAAGTATTCACCTAGGCAGACCTTATGATGTACACAAAATTGCAGCCTTCAGAATCTGGAATGTTCTGGCCTCGGCAAGAATCAGTAATGACTTATAAAAAGGGCTGCGACAAAATATCATAACTGCTCGGCGCGGCGGATATTAGACCAAAACAACAATAATAATGATAATATGGCAGATATCCGGACCTTAGTACTATAGCCCTATCTCTGACCCATGCAATGATCATAGCTCATTACACTTTTCAATAGCCTGCTGAGACTGGTTCACGGCATGGTTCACGTAAATTTCACAGAGGAAATTTCTCGAATTGGCAAAAGACAGCTAATTATAAATAAGCCCATGATTCCCAGGGAGATAATAATAAGATTGGGGCTGCTTGTGGCGAGCTGTTCGGCAATAGCAACATCGTCTCAGGCATGTTTTCGTCGGTCGGAGTGGAATCCAAGAAGAACTGTAGGACTCGGCTTGCCTTGATTGGCCGTTGGCCGTCCAGAGAGGAATCGTTAGAGCATATATGCTCCAGGGGTGGAAATGGAAATGTGCGTGAGTCGCTTGTCGATGCAGTATCTTTGTGGTAGTAAAAATACTGCTCTGCCCTCACCCCTCTTCCTGAGACGCCCTGGGTTAAGTCGCGCCGGCACTTTTGCAAGTGCTATAAGAAACTAAACAAAATGTTATAACGTACACAAAAAAAGTTTCAAGATTTTTAATATCATCTTTTTTGAGGCGTAACTCTCATTCATGTACCGTATTTAATGTAGTAACGTATACTTTATAAAATTAAAAGGTGAGTTACGACATCAAACTTTAAAATTATTTTGATTTATATGTACATACGACTCAATTTATTAAGCGAATAGAGCCATATTATCTTCAAAATTGTGTTGTAACGCACAAAAGCCTAAAATATTTGTCCCTTACGCCATTGTGAATTCAAAGTTTCGTATTTATTTCATCTGATAGATTGTAGTAAAGGCACCTTCTTTTGCTGTACTAACTAACCACATAGGGATTTATGAATAAGAAGGATATACTACGTTGAAAATGGAAACATTATCCCCTAACAAATTTCCAGTGTCGATATCGACACTGGAAATTTAGAAAAGGGACATTTTGTCGTGTTTAAAAGGGACATTTTGTCGTAAGTACACTTTGAATTGCATAGAACTCAGAAAAAAATTCTCTATCGATCTGTATAATTAACTTTTTGATATCGCTTCAAATAAAGAAGTTATGAAGTGAATTCATTTTGTCGTAACTTCATATTGCTTTAAAAAAAATGTTGTATGGGTCAATTTTTTAATTTGAAGGGATAACGTGTCCATTTTCAACGTAGTATATCCTTCTTATTCATAAATCCCTATGTGGTTAGTTACTACAGCAAAAGAAAGTGCCTTTACGACATTCTATCTGATGAAATAAATACGAAACTGTGAATTCACAATGGCGTAAGGGACAAATATTTTAAACTTTTGTGCGTTACAACACAATTTCCTGTATTCCCTTAATAAACTGAGTCGTATGTACATATAAATCAAAATAATTTTAAAGTTTGTTGTCGTAACTCACCTTTTAATTTTATAAAGTATACGTTACTACATTAAATACGGTACATGAATGAGAGTTACGCCTCAAAAAAGATGATATTAAAAATCTTGAAAGATTTTTTGTGTACGTTATAACATTTTGTTTAGTTTCTTATAGCACTTGCAACAGTGCCGGCGCGACTTGACCCAGGGCGTCTCAGGAAGAGGGGTGAGGGCAGAGCAGTATTTTTACTACCACATAGATACTGCATCGACCAGCGACTCACGCACATTTCCACTTCCACCCCTGGAGCATATACATCGCTCTAACGATTCCTCTCTGGACGGCCAACGGCCAATCAAGGCAAGCCGAGTCCTACAGTTCTTCTTGGATTCTACTTTGACCGACGAAAACATGCCTGAGAAGATGTCGCTATTGCCGAACAGCTCGCCACAAGCTGCCCCAATCTTATTATTATCTCCCTGGGAATCATGGACTTATTTATAATTAGCTGTCTTTTGCCAATTCGAGAAATTTACTCTGTAGTACACGTGAACCGTGAACCAGTCTCAGCAGGCTATTGAAAAGTGTAATGAGCTATGATCATTGCATGTGTCAGAGATAGGGCTATAGTAGTAAGGTCCGGACATCTGCCATATTATCATCTTTATTATTGTTGTTTTGGACTAATATCCGCCGCGCCGAGCAGTTATGATATTTTGTCGCAGCCCTTTTTATAAGTCATTACTGATTCTTGTCGAGGCCAGAACATTTCAAATTCTGACGGCTGCAATTTTGTGTATATCATAAGGTCTGCCTAGGTAAATACTTCTTTTATGCATTTGTGGTCTGTAGAAATAGAGGAGGAGGAGGTCCATAGTAGATTAATTGATAGTTTAAATCAATATGTTGCAACGTTGCAAAGTAGTTTGCTCTGATTTTGGCAGAAGCTACATATTGCATCTTGTTTCTTACCCATGATTGTTATACATACATATGTTAATAGGTAGGATTCTCGATTCTTCACAGGCTTTGTTACTATTGAGCTCAAGTAGCTCTTTATTGTTTTCTGTTATTGAACCCTTGGATAAGAGCTTACGAGTGAGAGTTACTTTGATGGTCTTCAACTGTGCGTTTGCTCTTATCTTATCTTATCATATCTAGTTTGTTCAGCAGAGAATGTGGCTCCGGTTTGGTGATTACATAGAAAAGCTCTGGGCTGACAATGCGTGTGTGCCGTTCTTTCCGGTAAACTCATCTGCTGTTTCGTTTCCAACAATATTGCAATATCCTAATACCGATCTAAGTGTAACTTCATTAAAGTCAAGGGCGTTTAATTTATTCTTGCAGCACTGGACTATTGAGAGCATCGCAACTTGACTGTTTGAGTTGATGTAGATAATAGGTCAAATTGATTGCCACACATAATGTAATATTTATGCGCGGAAATCATCATAATATTTGACTTCTGTCTAGAAAATGAAGGCCATTTTGCTCATGCTGATGCAAACTCTGATCTTAGGCCTCTCACCTGCTTGTACATGTAGTGCCATTTTCGACAATCATTCTGGTCGTTGGTCCATTTGTATCTTGAGGCCAGGCTTTCAAGTTGGTTTTTGCAGGCTGTTCAAACACTGAGAACACCCCGTCGTTGTGTGAAATTCGTACTCAGTTATATTGAGGGTTGAAATAGCTATTCTGTTAGAGAGCACTCTTCGGACCCATATAGTCGTGGTTTCATCCCTTTGATTTAATTTCATTAAGGAAGGTTTCTGTGAGTTTATTATCGAAAGCACCTTCGACATCAAGGAATACACACCGACCTGTTTGCTTATTCTCTAGACTTTACCGCCGCTTTGGTGACCTGTATCGTGTGCTTAGCTTATTTTTATTTTGTTTCTTTCTGTTATTTTCTTACTGGTGCAGTAAAGAATTACTTACTAACTTACTTACTTTTATGAACCTTGTGACCAGGTTAATTGGGGTAGTTTTTGGTAAACATGTTGATTTAGACTTCTTGCCACCAAGTAGTGAAAGAAATAGAGATGTTAGACTAATAGGTTTGAAGGACTTAGAACGAGTATTATCTATACTCGTTTTTCCTGCTATTTGGTATAAAGCGTACCTTGACACTAGTTAATTTTCTCAGTATAAACCCCAATGCAATGCTTGCCCGAAATATATTGCCAGGTTCGGAAGGAAGACGCCTTGGTTTCGTTTTGATAATGTAGGAAACACTTCATAATTTCCAGTCGATTTGAATGGCTTGCACTAACTCAGCGCTCCTTAACCATTTTTTGGGCTACAAATGTAGGTTTTCAGTCAGTGGTTCGTTCCCTAAGGATTCGATATTTCCTTTGACCGCACGCCTTATTAGCACGAGTATCATCAAAAAGGGTCATAGATCTTTGGGGAGGCAGTTAGATTACTTATCCAGAATTTCTTTCTTAATATATGTTTTTGTTTCGGGCTCAGGTTGCTGTAAAAGCAATTTTTAGATATATGTTTTCTTCTTTTCACAACACTAAACTGACTAAAATATATACATACCTAACATGTTTGGTTTTATTTCCTATACATTGTAACGGGTTATCTAAAATATAATAAATTACACGTGAAATTGATCTCCGTCTATGAAAATAATACAATTGTATGTACACAACATTATATTTTCTTGCATTTTTACGCTACTTACTTCAATTAATCTGGAAACTAGAATGACTTTACAACAGAAAATAGTTGTAATGTAGCATGTTATTTGACAGTTACGACAAAGAGGTATTGTTTTCGTTTTTGTCGTAACAGATTTCCATTAAAAAACTAGACATTTTTGGGGGCGTAAGGGACATCTGTCTAGTAAATTTCTGGCGTAAGGGACACTATCTCCGAAACTATTGAGTTTACCAGTATATACCTAATTGTCTAATGAAGATAAAGCTTTTTCGTAGTTATGTATATTATAAGAACCATCTAATTTGGATGAATATTTAACAAGTTATGATTTTTTAAAATTTTGGTTTTTGTTTTTTGGCTCTCCTGAAAAGTGGACCTTTGTCCCTTACGACATTTGAAATTTCCAGTGTCGATATGTCACCGCGAGATAAACTGTCCACTCTTCTTTTCTTCACATAGTTAGTAAAAGATGGAAAATCTATCTGGCGGCGACATTCTGACATACCATGATACCAATCATGTGCTAAGCATACCTACAGGACGACAAATTTGTAATATTATTTAACGAGAAAAAGCTTTGTTCTGGTCATTAGCAAACTTATTCCTATGACCAGACAAATATCGAAGGAATCAAGGGTTTTTAATATTTTCATTCCTACTTAGGTAGGTATATTAAATTGCCTACGAAGAAATGTATCATAAACTCCCACGATTACCTACTTAAGTACTTATTACTGTGCAGTGAGGAAGCCTTGCTCTCTTTCAAGTGTAATTCAGTTAATGGACGTTACCCTATCAGACGACAGCTGAAAATATCTCCCCAGTCGTGCACACTACGCGACGGGGGTCGGTCGGCCTACGCGCGGCTCGCAGTTCTACTTCTGACGCACAGCGGCAACGACCGCGATGCGTTCCCTCGTCTACATCGCTGTCGCGTTATCGCTTTCCAATTATGTTTACACGGCGCGAATTCTTGGATTATTCCCTCATACGGGAAAGAGTCACCAAATGGTCTTCGAACCTTTACTCAAAAATCTAGCCGAGCGCGGACATGATGTAACCACAGTGTCCTTCTTCCCCCTGAAAACACCTCCAGCTAATTACACCGATGTGAGTCTCGAAGGTATCGCTCAACTTGGAGTGGAGACGATAGACTTACAGATTTATGAAAACCCGCCTGGGTTTATGAAGTATCTGGGTGTAGATGTGGAGCGGATGGCGAAGCAAATAATGGAATTTGCCCCGCTAGCTGATATGGCTCTGAATGTTTGTCGGAAACTAGTGGACTGGCCAGCGTTAACAAGTGCCTTAAAAAAGGAATATGATTTAGTGTTAGTGGAGAATTTTAACAGTGACTGTATGTTAGGACTTGCACACGTTTACGGTATAAAGGCGCCGATTGTAGCCCTTTTATCAAGTGGAATGATGCCCTGGTCGCCAGGACGAATCGGTTTGTCAGATAACCCATCGTATGTCCCCACTATCAGCACTGCATTTCTCGATAGAATGACTTTTATGGAACGCCTGGAAAATACAATTCTCCAACTTTACTTCAAGTGGTGGTATAGATATGAGATTCAAGTTAAAGAACAGGAGATAATTGAAAAGCACTTCGGCAGGAAGATTACGGATTTATCTGAACTGGGGAATAATGTATCGTTGATGTTGGTGAATACTTTTCACGGTTTGAACGGAGCACGTCCACTCTTACCCGGAGTGGTGGAGGTCGGCGGTATGCATTTGGATCAAAATAAGAAAACAATACCACCGGTAAGTTGGTACCCTGTTATTGTGAAAAAAGTACTTTTAACGTAATCTCCTATAAAACTGCCCAATTGTGATTACCCTCAAATACTATGAAAATATGAATTCCTATAACAGATTATTTTCTTATCTGAACACAAAAGATGGAAATATTCCTAATAAAATCCCCAATATTTTATAAGAAAATATGAAACCAAATTCGCAGTGAAAACAGCGCGCAAAAATAATATTAAGTACCTACCTACACAAAAAATAAAATTATTCCGAACATCTAATAATGATAATTTGGCTTCATATTTTCTAAAATATTGGTGATTTTATTCGGAATATTTCCATCATGTGGTGGCCGTGTGGCGATGGCAGTAAGAAATGGAAGAATACATTTGTTGTCAGCCTCTGTAGCCTAGTTGGTAGTGACCCTGCCTACAAAGCTGGAGGTTCCGGGTTCGAATCCCGGCGAGGGCATTCTTTGTGTATTTATTTATCACAAATGTTTGTTCCTTGGTCATGGCTGTGTATGTATCTAAGTATCTATACGTATCTATCTATTATATATATCGTCGCCTGGTACCCACAACACAAGCCTTAATTGAGCTTACCGTGGGACTAGGTTGATTTGTGTAAGATGTCCCCAAGATATTTATTATTTATTTATTTATTACCCACCCCAACTCCTCCTGCGGGTGTCGTAAAAGTCGACTTAGGGATTGAAGTGTCACTGACCATTATTTTATAAAAGATTGATGATGGGCAGCAGCGTCATCATCATAGTGGACACATAACTGCGATCACCAATCCGCTTGCCCAGCGTGGCGATTATGGGCATCATAGGCTGATGATGATGATGTGTTTTAACGCATAGAAGACAAGAAAACAATCTTCATTCAAAGACTAATGAGCCTCAAGAATTTGAAAAGGGGTAAGGGTTAAAACATACCTATATATTAGCATGCGAACGCATTTATTGCAAGATGGTAGTTTAGGGGAGCGTGGGGTAATCAGAGCGGGCGGGTATATGATAGGTAGGGGCATTAAATTAGACTTACCTCTAATTTGTGACATCTTCGGGAATGCTTGTGCTTGGGCGACGTCTGTCTCGCACGGACTACCCCTCGGAAGCCTGATGGCCTCAGTGGCCCGCGGTCAGTTGCGCGAGAAGATACTTAATATTACGAGAAGTTTTTGGCTCCGCCGTTATAAAAATAAAATAATAATATCTCGGGACATCTTACACAAATCGACCTAGTCCCACGGTAAGCTCAATTAAGGCTTGTGATGTGGGTACCAGGCGACGATATATATAATAGATAGATACATATAGATACTTATATACATAGACAGCCATGACCAAGGAACAAACATTTGTGATAAATAAATACACAAAGAATGCCCTCGCCGGGATTCGAACCCGGAACCTCCAGCTTCGTAGGCAGGGTCACTACCAACTAGGCTACGGAGGCCGTCAAAAATATTTCGTTTCGAAATTCATAATTTACGGCAAGCGTTAAATTATCGTTACCGTAATTGTAGTTACCCTTTCTTTTTAAATTTATGATTTGTGCGATGCTGGCCTTGACAGTAGCTGTAGCTGATGGCTGTTTTATTCCGGTCCCATACATAAATACATTTCTAACAATACTGGACGTAACATGTGTGTGTTTGGGACACGTGGGACCAAGCGGTTGAATTAGCGACTTTGATAAATTCTTTAGAACCTTAGGACCCTACGCGATTATGTGAGTAATGACAGAGCTTTCAGGGTTCCGTACCGAATAGGTACTACCTTATGGGGCGACTCTATCCGCCAGACATTGCCCGATGAGAAAGGGGGGCATAATTTAAAAGTCTAGCTACTAGTACTGGCAAATAGATCGTGCGGGTTATTATTTGAAAGATCCAATGCAAAACATTATTTTTTGTAGTTAAAAAATATTTATGAAGGTAACCAGTGAAAAATTGGCAAATTTAAACATATACATCAATTAAAAACATAACACAAATAACATAATACAAAACGAAACGTTCAGTTTGCAAATTGATTGCCTATAAGTATGTATAAGTACTTAATTGCGTATTTATTGAACGTAAAATATTTACAAAGTAATGTTAGGTACTTCGGCTGCATCCAAATAAAAAACATGATGCTGATGTATTTAGATAGTTGTAAAGTTTAAGCATAGGTACGCAATCCTCAGTGCGCGAGTCAAATAGACTGTAACTTGATATTGGGTCTTATTATTGGCTGTTGTCGATCAGCACTTCTAGTCCTACTCCAGATTGCGCGATCGAGAATAGGCAGATCCGTCTTATCTTCAATAGTTGAGTACTGTACAATTGACAAATGTGTTCCTTTCCTCCTTGACACAATTCACTTCGGGATGTTTTGTTCAATTGGTTACCTACTTGCTGAACACGTGGTGGTACCTCTACTATGTGGTCACGTGGCATACCGATAATTTCGAACAGTATGTATGCATTTACCTACTTATGTAACGTTGATTCAAATGTTGGCGTAACGTTACCTGCATCGAACCAATACCTAATGATTAACGGCTAATTTTACGTGGTAGTTAGTTAGATGTATATTTTTAGGTCGTGACTTAGTAGAGCATGAAGCATGCCAGTATTTTCGAACGTTTTATTTCAGTCCATTCGGAAATACAGAGAACTCAAAAATAATGTTTTTGCGATTGTAACTATTAAATATTGAATGTATTGTGTGATACGAAGGCATGCAGATTGCAGAGGTTATCGTACGATTTCCACGCCACTGACCTGCTGGAGTCGGGCCATGCCATGGCCATGCGGACTGCACCGTCATCCTACCTATGGGTGATATTTTATTCACCGATCAAATTTTAGAGGGTTCATTTCTGAGGTCATATTGATGATCTTTTACTATGGGATGGAAAAAAAAAATCTAATGTTCCATACATTTCTACTAATATCTCATTTTCTAATAATTACCCGAATCGAACACACTCAAATATGAAAAAAATAACACCTCCTGTTTTTATGCTGCCAATCGAGAACGGTATAATACAGAAGCAATGGAGCCCGACCTGAGCTATACAAATATGATATTATTATGAAATAGGTACGGAATCCGCCCGGTGTATAAATGTAGGTACAGTCAAACTATATAAAATAGTTTTGTGGAGCTATGTACAATAACTATTTCTATCCTTATTGTATAATAAATAAATATAAATAAATAAAATTTACCTTTGAACAGTGAGCATGGGCAACTGAGTGCAGGTGGCACTGATAAAACTACTCAGCAACGCATTGATTATCCTGTGACCATAAACGTACCGATATGATCAATTGACCATGGTTCATAAAATTAAAACGCAACAATTCAAATACTCGTTTCAGCACATCGAGAAATTCCTAAACGAGTCCTCCGAAGGTGTTGTCCTGTTCAGCTTCGGCTCCCTGATCAAGACCGCGTCCATACCTAAGTACAAGGAGGAGATCATCATCAACGCCCTATCGAAGCTGAAGCAACGGGTAGTGTGGAAGTACGAGGACAGCGATGAGCAGGGCACCGTCACTGGCAACATCATGCGGGTCAAGTGGATACCGCAGTCGGAGTTGCTGGGTGAGTAATGTGGCTAATTCCCATTGATTACAAGCTCAGAACCAATAGATTTCAATTGATATTAGTGTGACCCCGTTGGTGAACCTAACTAAACGTGCTTTTATTAATGCAGCTCGCATGACAATTGAACGCGCTTTCCTATTAAATATGATACAGTTTTCCAGGTAGGTATAACATAGTTATCCGTGGCAATTAACTCGTGCAAGATGCTGTAAGACACTGTATGTAGCTTCAACAGTAATATCATAATATGCTATATTTGAATAAGGCACTACCTACCTACTACTTACTTAGAATCTACCTATGTACATGCCTACAGTAATGTCGTAAACCATTCTCCTCAAAACAAGATATTCTATACCTTAGTCTACCTATAAGGTACCTATAGAATACAATGTTTTTAGGAGTTTTGGCATCTTGCCAAGCATCCACCCCTCACATATATTATTACGACGCGACCCCAAGGCCAAAACTTACCATTTCAGCGCAGATAAAATATAAGAGTATACCTATTTCGCAAGAATGTGAGATGCAAGATTTGTAGTGACTAGAATGTTCTAGCCAAAAACAGCTATTCTCAAACAAATTTTACACCCTTATTTTACCTCGGGGATGATTTTTCATCGTGCGTGTGTATCAATCACGCGAATCCCACAATGTTCCTTCGACATAAATATTTTGTACTTTAAAACAATTAAAACTTTATTTAAAAAAACAATTTTCCAATTCGGTCTAAGCGTCTTCGACTAATTGGAGAACACACCTACATTAAAAAAAAAATAGTCTAATTGTTAACCTCCTCCTTTTATTGAAGTCGGTTAAAAAGAATAATTATTGAAATCGCTAAAACAGACTTTTAAAATACCATGGAATTATTAATTTCCAAAATAGTTTTTCGGGGGTGACATTTTCCAACATCCTGTAGGTATATTATACTACCTGTTGGTAAAAACTCTGCTTTCTAAGTAGTGTATTCAAGTTTATTTGGGCGTTTATATACCTAATAAGTAATTTGAGTAAACAGGTAATTAATATCACTCTAATTTCGTAAGGAAATTATTTCTCATGTGCCAAGTAAAACTAAAAACCTTCCCGACAATTATAATTTAACGCTAAATAACTTTATTGAAATAATAAGCAGAAGATTACAATCCCATTATAATTGACCTTAACAATGATATTGATAACCTATTCACCGTTCACCACATCACGTTTTCTGTGGTCTGTGCGTGATTACAGATATCAGATTATGGGGAAGTGAAGTGATGTTCTATATATTGACACAGGTAGGTAAAGCAAATGTTTCCTGGATTTCTTTTTTACAAGAATTAAATCCTACTATTTCTTATAAGAATTAAGTGGTTAAGGTTTTTCCCGTTAACGACACCTTCGTGATTAAATGTGATGTTATCTGGGCAAAGGGACCACACGTAGTTAGACTAACATTGAACAACAAACAACAATCTAGATTCTGCTTGGAAGTTGTAATGGAACTAGTATCGTGTTACTGTCTTTGAGTAAATAGGTAGGTACCTAACCTACTTAACTTCGGGTGTTATATCGCGTTCGCGTTAGCGTTCAATATAATAATGCATTTAGGGCACTGTTGGGGTTACCCCGATTCTGTAGTGCATCGGGGATGTTTGCGGAGGCGCGGGTAGACTGCTTCTATACCACTATGCGCAAGCGGGCAACATCCCTGTTCACCAGAGTGCGGGCTAGCCCCAACAGGGTCATGAAAATGATCGCAGATAGGGTCGATTGTCTCTATTTAAATAGTTGTTGCATGATACATGCTACCAAAAATAAATTATATATTAAGTAGTTTTTCTTTTTAAATATTGACTCAATTTCTAAATATTTTATTGTAAATTATTAATATAATTTTAGAGACAATTTTACATTTCAACATTAACTATTCGATATTAGAATTAACTGTGATATTACATTTTTTTATTTATTTAATCTTTTTAACAATGTACCCATCAATTTTTATTGTAAATTATTATACTTAATATTATTTTCAAAATTTTAAATTATTGATTTGATTCTAGTTTTGACATTTAGTATAAATTGTATTGTAAATGAATTAATTTAATTAATTTAGATGTTTACTTTAGTGTTAATTTATATGAGTGTAATACTTACTAACAATAGATTAAGTGCATTGTTACTAACCCATGATCCAGGTTGGTCGAAATAAATACATTATTATTATTATTATCTCTTTATTTAACTTTTCTCTTAGTTTAGGGTTTTTATAAAATGAATACAAAATTAAAATACAATACAACATACAAAAAACAATACAAAATATAAACACTTTATAAAAAACCTAAACTAGGGTGCCGCCGGCAACGGGGCGGGCCCAAGCTGCCGGTGGTTAAGGTCGCAGAGAGAGGAACCGACGGACTATCCGCGCCGTGTCCAGGACTACCGCCTTCTGTATCCGACCCTTGATCCAGCCATCTAGCGAGAGACTCTTAAGGTGTTGGTCGAGACTCTTCGCTATTAAACCGTTCGCTGTAACGACTATCGGGACTATGATCGTCGAGTCAACATCCCACATGGCGGTTATCTCGTGGGCCAAGTCTAGGTACTTACTGGACTTGTCCTTTTCGGCCTTCACGAGATTCTCATCATGGGGGATGGTGACGTCGACGAGCACAGCCCGGCGCTGCGATCGATCTACCAGCACGATATCAGGCTTATTGGCAACAATAGTCCTGTCCGTGATGATAGGTCGATCCCAATAGAGCGTGGCACGACCATTTTCGAGAACTGGTGCAGTTGTGTACTTATAGTATGGCACTTCGACATCCACAAGGCCGTACTGAAGAGCAAGCTGCTGGTGTATAATACTGGCTACGAGGTTATGTCTGTGCAAGTACTCGGTGTTAGCAATCTGAGAACAACCGGAAATAATATGCCTGAGTGACTCACCGGGACGGCGGCATGCCCGACAAATGTCGACCGTACCGTCCTTCAGGATATATTTCCGGTAGTTATTCGTCATGATAACCTCGTCAGCAATTGCACAGGCAAAACCCTCGGTTTCTCCGAAGAGGTCCCCGAATCGTAGCCAGTTCACCGACGCGAGCAGATCTACGTCAGGTCCCGTGAGGGACTTGTAGAACCGCCCGTGTAGCTCCTTGCTCTTCCATACCGCCTTGCGGTCCTCGGTGCTTAGTACCACAGGTCTGCGCCAGTTCTCTTTTGCCAAGGAGAGCGGCGTGAAGTTCCGGTCTACTGCCACCACATCACGATGCATCCCGCACTCATTGTTAAGAAAATAGTTTCTAAGATTGTACACCTCGTGGTTGTGGAGGTTTTTGGCATTTAAGAAGCCGCGGCCCCCACACCTCCGCGGGATGTACAATCTCATAACTGATGAGCGCGGGTGTAGCATTCGATGTGTGGTAAGCAGTGTACGGACTCTTCGATCCAGGGCGTCCAGCTCGGTCTGAGTCCACCTTAGTATGCCAAAGGAGTATGTGAGTATGGGCATTACCCAGGCGTTGAAGGCGCGCACTTTGTTGCCTCCTGACAAAAGACTGTTAAGTACTTTTGTGAGCCGGCTGAAAAAGCGCTCCTTCACCGCCTGTCTAATTCCCATATCTTCAATACCCAAAGACTGTGACATACCAAGGTATTTATAGGTTTCTGCTTCCGAGATAGATCTGAACGTCATTGTCTCAGAAAGCTGTAAATTTGTTGAATTTACTACTTTCCCCCGCTGCACATGCATAACCGCACACTTATCTACACCAAACTCCATATTGATGGCACTACTGAAAACTTCTGTGGTTCGCAGTAGCTCCAACAAGTCTTGGCTATTTGGTGCAAATAATTTGAGATCATCCATGTACAGAAGGTGAGAAATGACTTCACCCTCTCTCCGAAGCCGACAACCTAGTCCTGAATCCTTCAGCAGGGTGCTGAGGGGATTCAGAGCTAGGCAGAACCATAAGGGACTCAGACTGTCACCCTGGAATATGCCTCGCTCGATCCTTATGGAGTCCTGCGGGCCAGAGGGGTCATCTCCGCCTCCTGGTTGACGAAGGACTGTGGTCCACTGCCCCATACACGCGCCGAGAAAGGATCTTAAAGCTGCATCAACTTTATACAGCTCCAAGACCCTCTTCAACCATGAATGGGGCACCGAATCATAGGCCTTCTTGTAGTCAATCCAAGCGGCGGAGAGGGCCCCTGTGTTACGCCGGACTTGCTGGCAAATGGTCATGTCGATGAGGAGGAGCTCTTTAGTACCACGGGACCCAACCCTACATCCATTTTGAGCAGAGGCCAGAACATTGTTCGCAACAATGTGCGTGTTAATTTTTTAATCTCAAAATGGATGTAAGGAGCTTGTAGAGTGTAGGCAAGCACGTGATGGGTCGGTAGTTTTTCGGTTCCGTGGTACTACCAGACTTGTAGAGCAGGAAGGTTACACCTGTTGTTAAGGAAGGAGGCAGGGAACCAAGCTCAATGGCTTGTTGGAATTGCGCTGCCAATCGCGAGTGGGAGCACCGAAACCATTTTAGCCAGAAGTTGTGCAATCCGTCCGGTCCAGGACTTTTCCAGTTCTGGGCAGGGCGGATGGCACAGCTTACGTCATCAGGGCTGATGACAACTGCCTCCATAGGTTCGATGCTCTCGCACTCACGTTCAACAACGTTCATCCAATCGCCCTCGATGTGTCCGACGGGCACCGACCAGATGCTACGCCAGAAATCAGTCATGGCAGTAGCATCCGGTAGATGCGCGTCGGACAAATGATGATCGGTTCCCTCCCACCTTCGGTATAACTTCCTTTGGTCACTTTGGAAGAGGCGGTTCTGTTGAAATCGATCCACACGCTCTCTGTAGCGGCGGATACGGCTTGCCCATGCATAGACTTTCTGCTTCAGAAAGTCAATGCGCTCTGTGAGGTTGGCCATGTAGTCGCAGGGCATGATGCCCGTTCCCGCGAACGCCTGGTTCACAAAGCGCATTACTCGGGGGCGGTTATTGCCCCCCCTGAAGCAGATCAGCTTTGCAATGAGGGTCCTAAACGAGTCGATACGACGCTCGATCCGCACTTGCCATGCGGGGGACACCCCCGACGGTCCTAGGTGCACGGTCAGCGTCCGGAAACTTGACTTGAGCAACACGGCACGCCGCGATGGCCCCGCAGTACATGATCGAGTGCGTATCGTCCAAATCTTTACTGGACCGTATGTACGGCTCCAGTAAAGCGTTTAGGGCTCCCATTAACGCTAGATTGCGTCTATTCATGGGCAAACGTGGTAACCGTGGCCTAGAATTGGGTGTGGAGCGATATTCCATAATCGCCTCTTCCAAAGTCCTCCTCAGATGCTCATCAGTTGCAGTACTTACACAGTTACTCGCAAAATACTCCTCATCGGCACTGGGATCAACCCGCGGCGCCCCCGGTGCCAGGTCAGGTGTAGGGTTTGCAATTCGAATATTCGAGTATTCGAATATTCGAATTATTGGCCTTAAATACTATTCGAATTTGACAACAGTCATTATTCGAATAAAACGAATATTTCGAATAGTGAAAAACTGTTTGAAAATAATTATTTTTTGCGCAGAATTACAATAAAATCCCAATATTAACATTAACATCGATGTAAAAATTGATTTCAATGACTAAACAAAGTTAAATTCAATGAAATCAATTGAAATATTCGTTATTTATTGGATTTACTTAAAGGTGATAGCTTTATGTGTTTTCCAAAAATGTTCAAATGCACTTTCTGCAAGCAAAGTTCTAACAGATTCCTAAAAAGTTAACAAACAAACACCAGGTACAGAGAGTTTAGGATAAGTAAAGAGCATATAATATATTATTTGTTGTAAATATCAATATGAAGCCATAATGGCCACAATATCTACCGAATGTAATAAGTGGGAGCAATGGCGATTCTAAAATTATACGACTATATTTATGTTTATGATACTATTTGATTTGTCGTATGTTACGTATGTACCTTACAGGTACATTGTAGAAGGTACATTGTAGTCCTGAGCCACGTTTACAAGTTGTTTTCGAGGGTCATCACTCATCACAAATAGGCTGACGCGGCGGTTAGACGACTTCCAACCACCGGAGCAGACCGGGTTTCGTGGAAGGTTTGGCACCATAGACCACATCCACACAGTGAGGCAGATTATACAGAAGACCTAGGAGTATAATCAGCCTCTGTGTCTAGCTTTCGTGGACTATAAGAAGGCCTTTGACTCTGTCGAGACCTGCAGGTCTGTTTTGGACTCTCTGAAGCGATGCTAAGTTGACTATAGATACATCGAGGTGCTAAAAAGCCTGTATGACGCCGCGACTATGTCCGTCCAAGTACAGAACAGTCAAACAAGATCGATTCCATTACATCGAGGAGTAAGGCAAGGGGATGTTATATCCCCGAAACTATTTACAAATGTATAGGAGGACATCTTCAAGACTTTAAACTGGGAAGGACGGGGCATAAATATAAATGGCGAATACATTTCGCATTTAAGGTTTGCCGATGATATCGTGGTCATGGCGGAATCGCTGCAGGAGCTCCAAGAAATGCTGCACAGCCTAAATGTAGCCTCCCAGCGAATTGGCCTCCGGATGAACCTGGACAAGACGAAGGTCATGTTTAATGATCTCGTCATGCCGGAGCCCGTAATCATCGATCGCACGCCTCTCGAAGTTGTCAAAGAATATGTCTAACTTGGCCAGTTAATGCAGTTGGGTAGATACAACTTTGAAAAGGAAGCTAATAGGAGGATCCAGTTGGGTTGGGCAGCGCTTCGGAAGTTGCAACAGATATTCTCGTCGGATATACCTCAGAGCCTAAAGACGAAAGTTTTTGACCAGTGCGTCCTTCCTGTTATGACGTACGGATCCGAGACGTGGACACTGACTGTGGGGCTAATCCACAAGCTTAAAGTCGCGCAACATGCTATGGAAAGAGCTATGCTTGGGTCTCTCTAAAGGACAAAATTCGAAACGAAGTGATCCGCCAGAGAACCAAGGTGACCGACATAGCTCTGAAAGTTAGTAGGTTGAAGTGGCAATGGGCTGGCCACATATGTCGCAGAACCGATAACCGCTGGAGCAAGCGTGTTCTGGAGTGGAGACCGCGTCTTGGTAAACGTAGCGTGGGACGCCCTCCGGCTAGATGGTGGGATGATTTGCATAAGGGGGCTGGCAGAAACTGAATGCATAAAGCAGCAGACCGAGCTCTGTGGCGTACCTTGGGCCTTGGGGGAGGCCTATGTCCAGCAGTGGACTGCAACGGGCTGATGATGATGATTTTACGTCATATATTTTGCAATTAGACGCTATGGAAACATGAATCAGTATTTTTTTCTATAATATTCGTTTTATTCGAAAAATTCGAATATTCGAATACTGGAAATCGAAGTATTCGTTTTATTCGAATAGTAAAATTGGACGAATATTGCAAACCCTAGTCAGGTGTCGGCACCGGATCCGGCGACGTGGCGGGCTGATCCCGCGCCGAGGTGGAAGCTGCGCGAGTCGAGAGTGCCTGCAGGCGAAGCCGATCAAGTGTCGAGTCATCCAAACGTTTAGAACGTAGAATGACCCGCACCTGATCCGCTAGTCGTTGCTCCGATACGGCGATGGCGGGTTCAAGAGCCTGAAACAGAGGCAGAATCCTAGAACGGTACGCGGTTAGTCGGGTTCCCCCCTCTGTAGCCTCGTAGTAGGCGCGCATGCAATTTTCATTCATCGTCTGAGTCCATCGCATGCGACGGACTACACCACCGGCAGCGGGAGCCGTGGGCGGGGCAGGATGTCCCGCGGGCCCCAAGCGTGCCGGCAGCGGTGGCCGTCCTCGTCGCGCAGGTGGTCGTGGCGGCGGCGGCGGCGGCGGCCCGCTCTCGTCACTGGATCCGTCTGTGTCGGGCGCCGTAGCAAAGTCATCGCCCGACGACGATGTGGACGGTGAGCTGGACGAGGCGGGCGGAGGTGGGGGTCGTGCGCTGGTGGTAGTCTCCGCTTTTGTACGACTTCTTGTCTGCATTAATAATTTACTTTTACGCGTCTAGCTGTGTTGAACATGACATGACAAATGTCAAAATGGTCATCGCGAATTTGTGACTGTTTTTGTTGTTGCGTTCATGTAATTTGAACATCTTAGTCATTATTAGGGTCACTGAGATGGTTTCATCGCAATTTTGGTGTATAAACCGCGTATAAAATAAATATTTATCAAAATTATAATGCAGACACGTCTGTCACTGTCACAGCGGTTTTTTTTTTTTTTTTTTTATTATTATTATTATTATATCAGGTTTTGTTCAAGAGTTTCTCGGTAATTCTGAAATGTCTAGGTCTAGATTTAATTACCGTAGCCGATTTTTTTCCAATGGAATTTCAGTTCTAATATCCCTATTACTATATCACTTTTTGCAGTGTCACATCATCGGCTACGGTAATTAGATCTAAATCCAGACATTTGAGAATGACCGTTCTAGTTATTTAATACTGTTAATAGCATATTAACAGCAAATAGAAAGCAAACGCCTGTACGGCTTCTATCGATCATTAGGCACACAATATTATTACATTCAACCGTATAGCATTGTTTGTAAATTAACTACGACAACACACATGATACTGAAACGTTTAGCGTTGTTCACCTTCGATCGAAATTTACATTGAAACAAAGATTTAAAAAATCGTATTCGACCTCTGATTACAGAATTTGTTTTCGAATATTATCCTTTAACTATTTGTATGAATCGTAAGAACGTCAAAGAATAGAAACTCACCAAGTGCGAGTTGGAACCGTGCACTAACGGTTTCGTAGTCGTACCTACACAGAGGGCCAAGTGTTGGTAATAACTCATAAAAAACGTCTCGATCGTGTTTACGTTTTCATCGTCATTTGTATGAAATGGCGATGAAAAACGTAAACGCGATCGAGACGTTTTTTATAAGTTATTACCTACACTAGGCCCTCAGAACTGTATCATAATACATACTCGTATATGAAAAATATGAAAAACGAGTACCTACTTAATTATTCCTTTTTGGACAAAGTTCGATCGTCTACGTTACTAGATAGCCACCTCTTCTAATGCACCACTATCCTATGAACTCATTCCAGGACACAAGAAGGTGTTGGCATTTATCGCGCATGGCGGTTTGCTGGGTATGACGGAAGCGATATCGGCGGGCAAGCCGATGCTAGTGGTGCCGTTCTTCGGTGACCAGCCGCAGAATGCGGCGGCGGCCGAGGCGGCCGGGCTAGCTAAGGTCCTGTCTTACGCGGACCTGTCGGAGCAATCCATGCTCGACGGCCTTAGAAGCGTGCTCAGTGCGGAGTAAGTATTTATTTGGTAACGAAACAACTGCTTTGTTTTGTATCTTTAGTAACCCGAAAACCCCGAGAATATTGGCTTGGGAGCGCCATTTACACGGAGAGATACTCGTAAGTATATTAGAAGTTTATGGTACCTATCTACCTTCATATTGCAAGATGCATCGTGAGTCAGTCAAGTTAAACTTGAATCTATGAATATCAACACCAAATCAAATCGACATTTATAAAAGAATCTGGATATGTAGGTATTGTAGGTACCTACAGTCGCTATCAGATATACACGGTGCACGTGAGCATTCCGAAAGATTTTAATGCTGGATTCCTGACCACATTTAGAGTCTTTAATGTTATATAAAATTTCCTGGATTCGGCTTGGTTTCAGAGATAATCAACCTTTTTTCGAAATAAGTTTTTCGACGTAACTCGTCATTTAACTTCTTTTTGATTACAATGCTACCACAATGTGTTCTAATATTACCACACCTTTTGCCTGACAATCAAAAAATACGAATAGACTTGACGAAATAACCTGTGTCTAAAAAAACAATTGAAATAAATAATTTAAACAAATTGTTGTTATGATAAAAAGTACTGGAAATGTTAAGAAGTATTCAAAAAGACTAAAAAAAAGAAAAAAAAAATATTTTTTGGTGGAATTGACTTTTGGTCTCATAATATTTTATGTTTATTTTGATGCCTAGAATGCACAGTTAAATCTTTCGCAATGCTCGCGAGCACCGTGTATAGTAGCGGTCTGAGTGCTCGAAAATATCTGAGCAGACCCTATTCTCCGTGGTGTTAGAGTGCATGTTCAGATATTTTTAACACCATATGGCTGCTCCGATGTATCTGATAGCTACTGTACAGCACAGAACTATTCATGGCATTTATACCTATTGTTTGTACTTTTTTATGATCCTATGGAGTCCAGATATGACAGATGACCCTTTAAAATAGGAGAACCTTGAACCCGTCGCCACCTTCACCACTAGCAGAATGACAAATGTATAAGGGTTTAGTGTTACTGATACAGCACACGTCATACATTATGATTTTATGATATGATTACGAGTATATCACTCACTACAGATACTTGGTAGGTAGTGACC